>OOFE01045731.1:0-10615 GCA_900323365.1 Monocentris japonica | reverse complement strand
AAGTATTCAGACCCCTTCACTTTTTGTTATGTTGCAGCCTTATGCTAAAATTGTTTAAATTCATTTTTTTCCCCTCATCTACACGCAATACCCCATAATGACAAAGTGAAGACAGAATTTTAGAAATTTTTGCAAATTTATTAAAAAGGAAAAACTGAAATATCATATTGACATAAGTATTCAGACCCTTTACTCAGTACTTAGTTGAAGCACCTTTGGCAGCGATTACAGCCTCGAGTCTTCTTGGGTATGATGCGACAAGCTTTGCACACCTGGATTTGGGGGATTTTCTGCCAGTCTTCTCTGCAGATCCTCTCAAGCTCTGTCAGATTGGATGGGGACCGTCGGTGGACAGCCATTTTCAGGTCAAACGAGTCAGTTTTTTTTCAATCCCTGAAAGGTTGGCATTTTGAAAATACAAGCCCTCTGCAGGACACTGACCATCTTTTTCAATTTTGTACGCCACAAAATATAGAAAATATAATAATAGAATAAATTGCCTTGCTGTTGGGCAACTAAAGGTAGCATCACTTCTCTTTTCTTCTCCTCTTTTCTCTTCTCCACTCTTTTCAAGCCATTGGCATCAAGACAGACTAAAACTTGACTTTTTAGTGCATAATTTTAGGCTTGCTGACAGCAAGTTTTAACTGTTGGACAAGAATAAATTATTATTATGATTAATAACAATAATAATAATAACAATTATTATTATTATTATTATTATAAATATTTCAGTATTTCATTATAATTATTATTATTGTTATTGCTGTTATTATTGTTGTTATTGTTGTTAATAATTAATTTGCTATCACTTGTAGTCAGGTACTTACACTAGTCAGCTCTCTGTCCTTCTGTTTAGAAGGACTGGGGAAGTTTGACAGATTCAATCAGAAAAGGTTTGGATGCTTGTGGTCTGTCAGCGAGGCATCAGCCCAAATTCCACATAAGATTGGCGGAGAGGAATGGAGACAAAAAAGTCTTCATCACATTAAACAGCCCATTTGTCAAATATTGCATTTTTGTATTTGTACTTTTAGGTAAAAAAAAACCCAAACCTCCTATCACTCTCCTTAGCTCTTATTCTATTTATGTTCTTCTTACTTTGGCCTTACCTCCCCTTTCTCTGGTCACAGGAATATACAGTATATACAGGAATATACATTAAAAATATAGAAATGGTCAACACCACCAACTGCTGATGTGTTGCAGTGTGGTGATCTGGCCTGTAGGGGTCACTGTTGCACTGTGTTTCTGGCTCCTCCAATGGCATTTACAGGCTGAGCACATGTATGCATGTGTGTGTATATATGTGTGTGTTTCTGCCTGTTTCTCTCTATCTCGCTCACACACAGACATTCATTCCGTCTCTGAGACACACACACACACACATGCACACACACACACCTAGACCACATTCTCTTTCATTCTTTCTCTCTTGGTTTCATGTACAGTATATACACTGATCAGCCACAACATTAAAACCACTGACAGGTGAAGTGAATAACATCGATTATCTTGTTACAATGGCACCTGTCAAGGGGTGGGATATATTGGGAAGCAAGTGAACAGTCAATTCTTGAAGTTGATGTGTTGGAAGCAGGAAAAATGGGCAAGCGTAAGGATCTGAGCGACTTTGACAAGGGCCAAATTGTGATGGCTAGAGGACCTACCAAAAGTGGTCAAAGGAAGGACAACCGGTGAACTTGCGACAGGGTCATGGGCACCCAGACCGGTCAGAGTGCCCATGCTGACCCCTGTCTACCACCGAAAGCGCCTACAATGGGCGCGTGAGTGTCAGAACTGGACCATGGAGCAATAGAAGAAGGTGGCCTGGTCTGATGATCACGTTTTCTTTTACATCATGTGGACGGCCAGGTGCGTGTGTGTCGTTTACCTGGGGAAAAGATGGCATCAGGATGCACTATGGGAAGAAGGCAAGCTGGCGGAGGCAGTGTGATGTTTTGGACAATGTTCTGCTGTGAAACTTTGGGTCCTGGCATTCATGTGGATGTTACTACCTAAACATTGTTGCAGACCAAGTACACCCCTTCATGGCAACGGCATTCCCTGATGGCAGTGGCCTCTTTCAGCAGGATAATGCGCCCTGCCACACTGCAAAAATTGTTCAGGAATGGTTTGAGGAGCATGACAAAGAGTTCAAGGTGTTGACCTCGTGTCGGCCTCCAAATTCCCCAGATCTCAATCCGATCGAGCACCTGTGGGATGTGCTGGAAAAACAAGTCCAATCCATGGAGGCCCCACCTCGCAACTTACAGGACTTAAAGGATCTGCTGCTAACGTCTTGGTGCCAGATACCACAGGACACCTTCAGAGGTCTTGTGGAGTCCATGCCTCCACGGGTCAGAGCTGTTTTGGTGGCATGAGGGGGACCTACACAATATTAGGCAGGTGGTTTTAATGTTATGGCTGATCGGTTTATATAACCCACTCTTGCACTTACAAACACACGTATGTACGCACACACAAGTGTATCCTATACCCCCTAAGAGGAAAACACACACACACAGTCTCTTTTTCTGCTCTCTCTCTCCTCTCCAGCATCTTTAAATAGGGTCTTTCCTCTAGTCTGGCGAGGCCGTAATTTATTCCCTTTGATTCTCAACTGCACGGCAGCAGACAGACAGTGCAGTGTGTGTCTTTGAGTCTGCAGCAGCCATGAAGAGCTTTCGGTTATCAGCTGTGGCTGTTATCTTCCTAAGTGACAGTTGCCTGCTAGAGTGTTCTGCTCAAAAGCCGCATTATGGAACATTTATTGTAAAAATAAAAGTGTTTTCTTCTATGGTTAGGGCAGACATTGGCCTTTTTATTACAAATCTGATATGGGCCAATCAGTGTGGTCCACCTCTGATATGATGGGACGTTGATGCTCCTTCCTGACCACAGCTAGTCAATATGTTTTATTTTTGATAATCCCAGAGAAATCATTCCAGTGTGGTATGGGAAGATTTTACGCAGCTTCACAGCTTCGGGGGTCTCGGCCTGCAAAACCTGCCTCAGTTGTTGCTTTTAAAAATCAAGTTGTTCTGATGGCTAGTCCCATACAATGTGAATTCAGCATAATGGCAACAAGCCAACAAATTGTTGTGTCCAATCAGTGCTGTCTTGGACCATCTGTCTTCAGATGGTCATGCGGTTAGCAAACAAGTAGGTCTCTTTTTTCTTTCTTTACTTTCTTTTTTTTTCATTATCCCCTGAGTAGTCTACATGTTTTTGCAAAGAAACAACAACATCGACTCCTCTTCAACTCATGACAACTACAGTATGGATTGTCATCAGCCTGCGGTCAACATGGTGTGTTTTTATTTATGCCATTGCACATGTGATTTCATTCTATCAGAATGATGTGATAAAAAAAATGATAGTGTAGTGTTAGCATTTTTTTTAGAAAATACCAGAATATATAGCATCACAACTTGCTGGGACTTGCTTGCTCTTTAGAAATGTTTATGCGATGTCACAGTTGTAAAAGAGGTTTCTCTATAACTTTTAACGATTGGATGTAGAAGAAACAACTCAAGCTCTTAACATTTGTTCACATTTCTAACATTGAAGTCTAACTAATCACTGTAGGGTTTCCCTCTTAATGGAAAAGATGGGAGAAGGGGATTGATGAGGAGAACCAAGGTGCCAGTTATGGGGAGGTCAGGCCACCCAGGGCATATTGATAGAACTCCTTAAAACATGGATGTGGGGGGAGCGATGTTGAGTTCAGACGGTTGCTTTTAGAAAGCAAATAGACCTCACTAATTTTATAGGAGGCTGATACATCAAATCTAACATATGAAAGCCTTTAACAGGAGCCCCTTGAGAAACACATTCACCCTCCGTTATTCCAACAACTCCCTTTGAGTCTGATCATTTCTGCATAATGTGGTTGACATTTTTGCAGCTACAGACACCTTCCTCAACACCTCCTGTAAAACACCATCCTCTTCCTCATTCAACTCAGAATCCTTAGGGAGAGTCAGGGTAATCTCTCAAGTTTTCAATTCCCTTTGTTTGAGTTGGCATCTTTGCAAGAATTTCTTAATCGTCTCATCAGTCAAGCCTCTCTGTTTAAGAATCTCTGTCATTTTATTATCCAGATCATTTTCAGCCCATTACATGATATTCATTCTGCTGGGCTAACATATTCATCTGCAACTTTTTAAATAGTATCAGATAATTACTGTTTAAACTGATGGTGCAACTACAATCAGACAGGAGACGTCTTTTTGCTGAGGATGAACCCTTTTACATTGTGCACAATTCTGTGTTGAGAGGCAATGATTTCATTGGCTGATGTGAATTTTGCGCAGTGCCTTTAGTCTTTAGGACAACACGATTCAATTTTGTTTTAAAAGCACTTGGGCTTAAGTTTGACTTTTCCCCAGAGAGAGTTCAATATTAATTATAAAAATTTAAAGATTTGTTGTTTGGCCGGGTTTCATTTGATTTTGTCTGCCTCTAACTGAATTCCCTGATTTTCATCTGATTCTCTTTTGTTTGCTTTCCTTATCATTTACCTCAGTACCCTGACGCCTGTTGCTTGCCTTTCAGAAAAGTTTTGGTGTAGTCTGCAAAGACTTTCACTCTTTCTTTCAAAATGCCACACTTCTGGGGTTACCCAGACACCCGTCACAGCTCTTTTCTTTTGCGCAAGCAGCTGTTTGTTTATTCTGATCACTACAGGTGCGACAGAGGGTAAACATCAATTTACCATTTGGTGTTTTGTAAGGCAGAAGGGGAAAAAAACAAATGAAGTGGGGGGTAGACCTTGGCTGAAATCAAAATAGCCACAAAGCTGCTCAAAAGCGTTGTGGATGATGGTAGGATGCCCAAGAGGATAGAAACTGTTATTACACATGATATACAGGTAAAAGGAGGTTACATCTACGTAGGAAATAGTTTCAGCACGCCATGCTGTGTATCTAAGTCTTAGTGCTTGAGGTTCTCCCTGGCTCTAGGCACAAGGTTCAGGTGCACCATACCTTTCAAGGAAAGCTTTAACCTGGGGGTTAGCCTTTTTCATCTCAGCCCACTGATACTCTCACATGAATACAACTCTCAGGCACTCTTATTTCATGTTGCATTGCAGCGTCATTGAAATAAGTAAATTCTTAAATAAATGGTTAAATAATTACATAAATAAATAAATACATACATTCCATGCCACATTTAATTATTTATGCTCACTTTTCATTTTATTATTATTTATTTATTGTCACATTACACAATATATTTAATTATTTATAGATGTATTTATTTATTTAATTTAGACCAAAATATTCCTCCCTACTTGACTCTATAGTCCTGCGGGGCCGTGGTGGTGGTAGAAAGTGAAAGTCTTTGTCGGTCAGATCAAGAATCTGGTATTGAATCTGACAAAATGGGAAAAAAAGGTTTTTAGATCATGAAACATCGAGGATGCAGATTAATGCTGGTGAAAAGGGGATCGAAGTACATGCTAATGGATTTCCTTCTTCCTCTCGCTCTCTCTCTCTCCCCCTCACAGAGGCTAATGTTCGCTCAGCAGTATCTAAGGGTTATATCTCTGGCTTGTTGCGGCTTTATGAGGACTGGCACAGCAAGGATACTGAACAAGTTGCCATAGCGATCCGCCAAGCTTTGCTGCGCTGCCTTCATCAGGCCACTCACAGTACTGCTGGCAGACAGGCTTTTGTATCCCAAGGAGGCATCAGGCTTATGTATCAAACTACACAGGTAAAGTTATTATCCCTTTCTCTCTCATTTTCAGGCAGCGGTGCCTATCGGCCTGGCAGCCTGTTGTTTATGTGTTCTTTGTGTTCTTTCTTTCTTCCTTCTGACTAAAACTGCCTTCCCGTTAATGAAAATGCACAAACTTTAGATGGTAGTCCGGTCTGGTCCAAAACCATGCATCCTGTAAAATGGAGCCAATCTTCCTGATGGTGGTGCTATAGCAAACATCTGCCATATGTGCTACAGGTGTGCAATGTTCTAAGGATGTAGGCCCATGTGAGAGGAATCCTTTCTACAATGCTACCTAGTAAAAATTATGAAGTTCATCACTGTATTTTTTTTAACAACTAACAAATGAAGTTATAGACCTCCTACAATTTTTGAGTAAAACAAAATCACAACATTGCACTGTCAGACTTTGATGAAATTAAATAATTACCCTTACGATGAGCGTGGCTTTGGACACAATGACACACGCTTGCCTCGCAACTCCCCATGGGAAATGTGAACCCAGTCAGAATCATTGCTGGCCATGTAAGTTAAGTCAAAATAACTGGTCAGAGATCTGAGTAGTACACATTGCTGGGTTTGGAGATGAAGGTGGTGTCGGTGTGTTAGATGGTTAGATGTTTTTTTATAAGGAATGAATGGAAGATACTATGCCAGACAGCAGTCTACGGCAGGACAGGAAAGTGCATGAAATCATGCAGCCAGTGGAGGCCAAAGAGGAGAGAAAGCAACTGACATTTAACACCTAATTAAAACCTCATGTAAAACCTAAAATACATTAAAAAACACAAGTAAAAAAGAAAAGTTCATCCAAAGTTCAGACTAGATACTTCAATCGTAAACTTTACCTTACTTGTCAATCCAGGCGTATGACATTTTGGTGTACCATATTGAGCCTTCTGGACTTGCAGTGACCCTGCAAGCAAGACACAAACCAAAAACACATGATTGATCCAAACCCAAATTTTAAAATAATGTCACCAAGAATCGCCTTTCACTGTGGTACACAAAACTGCATTGATATTTAATTTGAAAACAGGGCTGTATAATGCTGTAGAGAAACAGACAATCAAATGGAGACTGCCATTGTTACAGTTGGTCATAAACTTGAAGGTCTTTTTGCTGTCATGCTCATATGGTTAAATAAGTACATTAAAAAAAACATTAAAAAATGTAGATTATGACTTAGATTATGACCTCATAGAAACTTTAAAAAATGCATGGGAGAAAAAAAATCTGTATTATGTAGTCAGTGTTGTTTCATCATAAATCAACCTTCAAACTTGTGTTTTTTTGACAAGCAAAATTAGGTGATGCTTGCTTATTTGATTAAAACTGTCTGATGATGGATACATACTAACGCACTGTGAAGAACTGAATAGACTAGGCAGAAATTAACAGGGGACTAGTGCAAACAGTATGCTATGAATAAAAGAGAAGAAAACAAGTGAGGATGATTTATGTATGAAAATTCTGAATCATTCATGTGATATACTGTACATCTTGTGCAAGATGGAGAAATATTGATATAGATCTGGAAATGGCTGGTTTAGAGCAGGGCTTCAGGAGAGACATGTCTGAACTAGTTTGCTCTTCTTATATATCTTCTTATAATATAATATTCTTATATATACTTATATTTTATTGAATCTGATCAGATTCTGTTCATTTTTGTCTGTTTATGTTGTTCACAGACCTTCTGTGCTCATGCTTATCAATATAATGTCATCATGAAAGAATGAAATAAAAAAAGATAGAAGCAGTAATATTAAGTTTGCTAGAGGCTTTTATGCAGTACGACGTGTGTTGCATGTTACAGCAAGCTGAAAATATGCTGTTAACATTCCCATCAGTCCAAAATCTCCCCACAATGCAATGAAAGCTGCAATCAACGAATAGAGTACTGAACTGTATTTTTTACAGTTCTGCACTGGTATCATACTGTGGCATCTAAGAGAGCATCAGTCTGAAAGAAGAGTGAAAGCAACACGAAAGTCTGTAGTCCAGCTGAAGTTGTTGAGATTGTTTACATGTTATTTGTGTGTTGTTTGTTTGTTTGTTTGCAGACATGTTTGTTGACTAAAGGCCTGGAGTCTTTGGTGGAGCCCTCTGTCCAGCTGATGAGGAAGTGTCTTCCTAAAACCCCTCTACCGCTGACATCAGATGAGTCTGTCTACTCCTTTCCCCTGCCTGGAAGACCGGATATCAACCCTGATATTGATGTGGGACCAGGTATATTACCACTATAGTGTGATGGCACCAGTAGTAGTAGGAGGTTTTCAGAATTGTAGTGGTAGTATAACATGTTTTAAAAATAGGAAGAAAATTGTACACACAATATATTCAACATAAGCATAAAGTTATGTAAGGATAATGTATGACAAGCAAGTCAATGAAGCCATGAAAAAGCCCCTTTAAGAAGATCTAGACCTTCAATCATCCTGTCAGGGCTTATTTTGCAATAATGACTGGCTCACTGTACATTATCCTGCATATTACATGGTTTCTTATCAAAAACAATCTATTTTATTATAAGAAAAGTAATTAAAGTAAAGTAAGTTTCCTCCCCAAAATTCAACAGGACTGTCTGCAGTAACCAAGAAGTAATGGCTTTTTGGCACCAGGTGTCACCAGTTAAAATAGGAAATCACCAAAATGGACCAGACTTCTTGACTGCAAGTGAAAGGATTAGATGTGAAACAGCGGTCTGTTATTCAGAAATAACAGCCGCAGAATGCCTTCACTGGCCAATCAGGATTGAGTAGTCAACAAAGCCATGTAATAAAATAATTGGTCGAGTACAACAGGAATAAAGTGCAGAAAGATAGTGAGTTGAGTGTCACTCAACTGATACAGTGGGTACAGAAAGTCACCTTTTGTTGCCTTACGCCCTGAAAAGAAAACACGTAAAAGTGAAGTGAAAAATGTATTAGGTTTACGTCAGACATACCATTTTGCTTTCAGCCCACCTTTCGCCGCATGGCCTCAGAATCTTCAAGGTGCTTTTTGACAAAAGCTCAAAACCTCAAAAGCTGTGTGTAAATAAATGTGAAATAAGTCTAATGTTATTTTTGAACACATTTTGAAAAGTGGCTGGTGACTGGTCACAGGAAGCATCTACTGAGCAAGTTACTGAGGCAATAGAATAAATTACTCAGGTTTGGTGTAAAAAATGTTTAAAAAGAACCCCTGATCTAAAATCAGCCTTTTGGGAATCAAATCCTCTTACTGAATAATAAGACTACAAAGCTACATATTAGGAAAACAAAGGAAAGAATGGAATTTTTGAATTCTATTTGATTACAATAGAATTTAATGCTCCTGAAGTCATGAAGTAAATTCCCATGTGATCTTTGCCTGACATGTATGCCATACAATATCACACACATGTACTGTAGGTTGTCTGTCTCCACTTTCTTTCTTTCTTTTTCTTTCTTTCTTTCTTTCTTTCTCAAACTATTGTTTGACACTGACACTGATTGATTGACACTGACATTCGCATTTCTGTTCTCTCTGTTGGATCTAGATGAGAGCTGTGAGGAGAGTGATGATGAAGAAGATGAAGAGATCCAAGAGGCAGATAGCAAGGACAAGGAATATGTGAGTGTGTATGCGTGTGTGTGCACACTTGCGTGCGTGTGTGTGTGTGTTGATGTATCATTTGGTCCTCATAACGATAGAAAGATGAGGCAAATCCTGCAAAGTGAGGACATTTTGCCTCCCCTCACTTCTTTAAGAGGGTATTTGAGGATTAGGATTTGGGTTTAAGGTTAAAATTAGAATTGGGATTGGGTTTAGGTTTAGGTTAGGATCAGGGTTAGGGTTAAGGTTAGTTTAGGGTCAGGACTATGGTTTAGAATTAGGATTAGAATTAGGATTAGGCATGTAGTGGTGATTGCCAGGCCCATTATAAGGTCTGCACAAGCAATTTACATAACAAAACAAACGGCAACACAAGAGGCATTTTTCAGGGGCATTATAACATGACGCTAATGCATGCTGCCATGTCGTGTTTCAGGTAGAGGCACTAAGTCCAAACTGCTAAATGAACAAATTCAAACAAAGAAGTATTCATTTGCAGTGTAAACACATCCTAACAGTCGTCATAGTGACCAATTTAGTAATTAGCTGTTAGTGCCTGTTGATTAGTCTCTACCCTGTTGCTGAGTACCTCAGTGTGACAGCCAGCCACTGGACTGCACAGGTAATTGTCATGGATAATCAGAGGTGATGTGATGAAGGAGGCTGTCAAATTTTGAAAATATGAAAATATTAAATTCCACATGGGAAAAATTATAGTTGCAATACATATCTTTTTACTGCCCCACAGCACAAAATGACCATCAATATACACTCACCGGCCACTTTATTAGGTACACCTTGCTAGTACAGGGTTGGACCCCCTTTTGCCTTCAGAACTGCGTTAATTCTTCATGGCATACTTTCAACAAGGTGTTGGAAACATTCCTCAGAGATTTTGGTCCATATTGACATGATAGCATCACGCAGTTGCTGCAGATTTGTCGGCTGCACATCCATGATGCAAATCTCCCGTTCCACCACATCCCAAAGGTGCTCTATTGGATTGAGATCTGGTGACTGTGGAGGCCATTGGAGTACAGTGAACTCAATGTCATGTTCAAGAAACCAGTTTGAGATGATTTGAGCTTTGTGACATGGTGCATTATCCTGCTGGAAGTAGCCATCAGAAGATGGGTACACTGTGGTCATAAAGGGATGGACATGGTCAGCAACAATACTCAGGTAGGCTGTGGCATTTAAACGATGCTCAATTGGTACTAAGGGGCCCAAAGTGTGCCAAGAAAATATCCCCCACACCATTACACCACCACCACCAGCCTGAACCGTTGATACAAGGCAGGAT
>OOFE01045729.1:0-16457 GCA_900323365.1 Monocentris japonica | reverse complement strand
GTGTATACATGTATTTATATATATACACGATGAGAGGTTACTGAGGGCGAAAGTGGGGCCGTCTTCTGCAGGAGAGCGTTGTCAGGCGATATAAAACACGAAGATAGAGAATAGATACATGACTGCTCCTTCAAGAGCAAGCTCCGTGGGCCACCCAGGCAATTGACCCTTCACCCTGACCGCGGTACAGCAGCTCAGCCTGCACAGGAGAGGTGGAGGACAGAGGGGAGAGAGAGAGAGGAGGAGGGGCAGCAACAAGAAAAGGTGAGAAAGATGTGGAAGAGAAAGAGATGAGCAGATGGGTGTGGAGGTGGAGGAAATGGAAATGGGAAAAGGATGAAAAGGCCACACTAAATATCCCTCAGAGGAGAAACACACATACTCAGACAATTGGTTTTTATTTCCCTCAAGTATCTGAGTACTTGGGCTGGAAATACTCATGAGAAATATTATCATATGATATAGCTAGAGCGATATGGTCTATATGCCTGGCTTGTTTACTAATGGTTCACCTTCTAGATCGAGAAAGATAAATTATACAGTGACACATTTTGCAAGTGCAATGTAATTGGTTTGCACAAACTCTAACTTCACTACCGTGTTTGTATACTTCCCCCGCTGTTACCCCATATGTTGTACACACGGAGCTTTAAAAAGTCATAGACCTTGGTTGCTGACTAATTTCATTTTCAATTTGTATTTTGTTGATGATAATGGTCTTGTGAACATCATAGCTGGCATTTGTTACTTTCATTAGCCTGCCGCTTGTAATATCCATTTCAACTTTGATTCCACTGAGACAGAGAAAGAAAACATCAAAGATGTGAAATTGAGAAGAGTTGAAGCCTAGAACACAACACGACGTTGAAATAAAACTAACATCTGTTATACAGGTCCAACAAGAATAAAGGATGACATCTTTTATCACTGCAGTAGGTTTTACCAATCCATCTGTTGCTATATCCAACTCTACCTAGTGAAGTGATACTATAAAAGGATGCCAGTGGGAGTAAAGTTTCACATAGGGAAATCTGCAGAGCCAATACAGCAAGCTACCTTTCCACTGTAATATCTACCTCTTCATCTGTCACCCACTACACACACCCACATGTACAGACACAGACACACGCACACACACGTACATGCAACACACACTCTGTGTAGTTGTATTTGTAACCATAGGCTGACAGCAGGGAGCAGTTGGTTGTTTGTGTGTGTGTGTGTGTGTGTGTGTGTGTGCGCACGCGTGTCTATCTTCACTGTGCATGTGCATGCCAATGCGACTGCGCGCCCATGTAACTATGCATTAGTGCATGTGTTTGTACCTGCATGTGTTTGTGTAAGGCTGCGTGATTGCGTGAGTGAATCAATCCATCAGGGAAATGGTGGAGTGTTTCTTCCTTTCCTCCACGTCGTTCCCCAGTCTCATTAGAACCCATTCAGTCAATCAAGCATGAATCCCTAACACAATAACATGCAAAGTGCTTTGTCTGGGTGTAATTGGCCTTGCCAGGGCTGTTTTTCTCAAACGGTTAGCTTCACTCGCCTCTCTCAGATCGCAGCCAGGAGCCCTGTCCAAGAAATGCAGCTGTGTGGAGAAGGATGGACACACAAAAAGAGAAGGGATAGAGAAAGGGATAGAGAGAAGGAGACACAGATCAACTGGTAGAGAGAGAGAGGAAGAAGGATTCTTGGCCTTTTCTGTGGGTTTGGTTTGATTTTAGTAATATAAAGTAATTTCGAACCATTTTTTTCTTTGGGGATTGTTCTCTCTATTTTCTTGTTCACGTGCTGTATCTATGCTGTGTGTGCTTTAGACCAGTGTGTGTGTGTGTGTGTGTGTGTGTGTGTGTGTGTGTGTGTGTGAGTAGTCGTCCAGAACTCCTGTCTGTCACAATCATACATGTTTCCCATTACCGTGACAAACCAGTTGACATCCCATTTTTCCCCAAACACACGCACACATGCACACAGATAGGGATGATGAGTGTGTGTGTGTGGGGGGGTACAGCCTCATCTGCTCATCTGTATCCCCACAGGAGTGGCCATGTGTTCGCTATGATGGGCGACACGGCTGACTGACACTCTCCTCCATACCAACCCAACATCCAATCTACTGAAAATGTGTGGTGACATTGTTGATTTGTTGATTAAGCAGATGTTCAGTGTATGGCGTTCCAGTGTGTGTTGACATGGTGTAATGCTATGGTGGGTTCACTAAGGCAAGGAAATGCAGGGTATGTGGTCTCACTATATGTCTGTGTGGGTGTGTGTGTGTGTGTGTGTGTGTTAGTATTACATCCTAACTGTATTGGATAATGGATAATCTCATCAGCAGTCAGGTGCTGCCATCTAGTGGCATAAAGAAAGAGCTCCATATGATGGTAACGTCATCAAAACCACACATAATTACTAAATGGTTAACAAAAAGGGTTGATGCCCGTTTGGTGGAACGCTAAACTAAAAAAAATCTGTTAAAAAGTTAGCTTGGCTTAGTCTTTAATCTTTCCGGCTGTTTTAAATACACGCAGTGGGACCGCGGCTGTGCTAGCCTTCCTTTACAACACCCAGATGCATTAATTCATCATCCTCTCTCAGATCAATAGCTGTGTTTGTTCCAGCAACACCTCCCAGTGTTTTCACTTGTCCCTCTCTGCAGGATGCGAAATGGACGTCCTACCCTCTGCGGTGGATATGCTGTGAATCAAAAAAGCCGAATTAAATGGCGTAATTGGTTTCCTTGGGAAGGGTAAAACAGATTTAAATTGATTACCGGTAATGGCCTTCTGTGGAACCGCATTGGCTTCTGCTGTTTGAGGAGGAATTAGCAAAATCAATTAATTTGCCTCACCTCTTCTTCGCGCCCTCCCCCCGTCTCCCTTTGTCTCTGTCTGGGAGCTCTTCGTCTTTTGTAGTACCACTTTTTCGTGTTCATACTTCCTAAAATACAAAGGATGATAATGTCACTGGGTAACAACCATTCAAAGGGGCCAAAGTGGCTGAATACTGTCATACCTGCAGTGCAGATCCATATAATGGCACAGGTGTTTATCCACGTCTACTTTTTGGAGGGTAGACACAAAAAAATCGTTTAAATCTTTCTTTCAATTAGTTTTTGACGGAGCCTGTTGTAGTCCACGCTGCTGTTGTCGCTGCTGCTGCTGCTGCTTCTTTAATTGAAGAAGGGAAACGTGAGACACTGGTTAAGGTCACACAAGCTGATAAAATCTCTAATATGTTCTCCCTCTCTGTATCTCTGCCTCTCCGTCTCTCCACCCCCCGCCTAATATTATCACAACCAGACCTAGTGTGACATTTAGGATGGGCAAATTACAGCCGCTTAATGTGATTTCATTAATTACACCGGAGCACAACTATTGCGCATAATTAAAACAGATGTCACCCATCTCACGGGCAAAAGAAAAGCAATCATTTCCCCATCTACGACTTTTATTAGCAAAGTCAAAGTTTTCATTCATCAAATTGTGAAATGTGTAAAGCTAGTTCAAGAACGGAATTTCAAGTTATTACTCAGCCAAGTAAAATTGATGTGTTCAACTTTTTTCTGCCTCTCAGTGTTGTGTAATAAATTAAATGCAGTTAGGCAGAATAACCCATGACAAATGGACAGAATTATTTCAAGCTTTTGCGAATTTATTTGTAGCCAAATATGGATTACAGATGATGAGTGAAACAGCCCTCCAATAGAGAGATGTAAGAATAATGACTTAAGTACTGCTGTTTAGTTGGATTACACAGAAACCCTTAAGCATTACAAATTACTGCTGAAAGGAGGACGGATTCCATTATGGGATTACTTTGCACACAAAACATCAGGCTTGCTTATTTGGCTTTGGGTGCTGCAACCTGTGGTATAGGCAAACTAACCAAAATGTGTATACATGTTACCTTGGAAACAAGCTCCAGAGCAACTTGACCTTGCTGAGGGAAGTCAGTCAGCATCATTAAACAGTTTACAAGTTTTTTTTTTTTTAATTTTAGTCTACATCATCTCCTCAGGGTACACTATGTGCATAATAACAATAATAATATTTGTGCTTTGAGAATAGGATAAAAAGCCATATGTCTCCAGAAAGAAGATATGTCTTAGGACTCTCCAGATTATTACAAATGGAGGATGGTACTGATGGATGTGGGGTGAGATTGAGAACCCAGAGTGGAGGAACTAGTCCTGATGGATCAGCTGGTTAAGAGTCATTCATTTAAAAAAGCTTGTCTGTCAGTGTATTTCTCTCTCCGTCAAACAGATAGACTGACTGTCACGTGCAAACGTTTTTCAAAATTAAGATTACTTTTTCATCTTTGTGGTGAGATCTAATGATGTTTTAGTTTTTAGAAATGTTATTTGAGTTCATTTACAATAGAAATGTAAGAATTTTTAGCCTGGCTTTCCTGTGAGCGAGAGACATTGACTGAGAGAAAGAAAGAGAGAGAAAACAGAGATGCCCAGAAGAGCACACTGTAAAAAGTATGTTGAGGCCTCTCTGGTTGAAGCCGTGGCACAGCGTTTGTTCTGGCTGACTGATGGAGAAATTTATGGACCATGAGGATGTTTATGAGAGGATGTGAACTATGAATTCATTTTAAAATCATAAACATGAGGCGTCAAACACTTTCTAATGTAACGTCACATAATGTCTGTTAATAAAAACACGATGGACCAACAGAGCCAGTAAAATTGCATTAAATCACTCTCTCCTGTCTGGGCCATGTGGTTTCCACATGCAACCAGAGACATGACAGCGCCATCTAGTGGCAATTCATAAGTCATGAAGGGTCAAAGAAGATTTACCAAGAGAGCAGATTCAGCCAAACCACCCCCGGGATGCAGCCCAGTTTCCATACAAGTAATAGTCTAAGATAATAATATATAATGATATTATAGGGTTCACAATTGGTTCTTAGACTGGATTGGTAGATCTGATCAGATTTAAGCATCAGTGTTTACATATTTGATGGTAATCAGGCATGTAGTTAAAACCGCGAGGCAAAGAACCAATCAGAGCTCTGTCACTCAGGTCAACTGACCTCCAGCTCCTCCCATCCAGCAGAGAGCAAATTCTGCTTCACAATTTTCTCAGCCCCTAATATCGTATTAACAAAGACAATAATGAGATGAATGTGAAACATGAAAAAATGAAGTGAAGTAAAGGTGAGTTTACCATGCCACTATATCTGGATGGATGAGTGAGGGCTAGAATCTATACTGCTAGAATATAGAAACAGGGAGGAAAGAATTTATCCAAGAACCCATAATTGATTAAATGTCCGGACCAGGAAAGCCTGGTTGTATTCTACCGTCTCGTTCATAGCTGCTGATCGTTAATGTTCTGGGCATTATCTGTAAGTTATCCCCGTCCTCCAGAACAACATCATGATAAATGACAAGTCTTTTTGGCATTTCATCAGCGGTTTGTGAAAAGAAGAGGATGAAGAATGTATTTCTTTCATTTCTGCATCTCTCCAGATTCAAAGGCACTGTCTAATTGATATGGAAAGCAATTACTCAGGGATCGGGTGCATCAAGTGTCATAATGGATATGACAGGAGGAAAGGATGATCTTGGGAGCAAAACACACAGCCTGTGCAGTATATTGATTGTAACGGAAGTCCAAATACACCGCCACACATTTTCCCTCTGACATATTGCTAAAATCCATATTAGCTTCTTACCACATCAGGGAAGAGATTCAACCACAAAGTGTATAATTTCAGACTCTCTTTGGCTCTGTCGTTTGACTTTTGATGTCAAACGAGAAAAACACCCCAAAACAACTCAACACACACATACAATACAGCCTCGCCACCTCACAACTCCACTCACGCTTGCTGCCACATCTCCATCACCCCCACACAACTGCAGCCTTATACAGCAACAACAGATCAGGAGGTACCCCTGAGAAACCCCAGCAATCCCACTCGGCAGACATAATAGCATATCAATACACTTTGCAGAATAACGGATAGAAGGAAATAGCCTCATCTCTTCACCAGACATTCTGAAATCCAACAAGCTCATTGATCAATCTGTAATAAACATACTCAGTGTACAGAGGCCAACCCCTTAAACGTTAATATTGGGTCTACAGGCCAACAATCCTGCACTTGGCTCTGTCATTGTCTTCCGCTATTATCATGTGTGGAAGGTAAAACAAGAAAAGACTAAAAAAGACTTGAAAAAGTACAATGATGGCAGAAAAGACTAGAGAGGAGATATTCCTTTAGTTTTCCACTTCTGAAACTCCCTGTCCACAGCTCTGAGCTTTGGCCTGAGGAAGCCACAGCGGCCACAGCAGCAGCAATATCAGAGGGAGCAAACAGTGATGCTTTTATTGAATATGTGTTAACTGAAACTAGTATAAACAGAAATAAAGTCCCATTTAAAAAGGTCTGACAGTCTGAAGCACACCTATATTGTCCATATAGCCACATTCATTACGCTAAAGACCCTTTTTATGTATTTTGTATAAAGCACAATGCAACAGCCTTGACTGAGGGCACATAGTTCAGGAAATGTACTCTGCAGGGGGCTGAAGCTAATTCATGAGGCACTTGTAAATTATATGTGGAAGTTAAGTGCAGATTGTTTCAGCCAGTCACTTTTATAAATCATCTGAACGCACAATTTGTGATCAAGTAGGGACACTTAACTAACCATCAGAGAAACAAATAGACAGTGAGAGTGAGAGAAATTTCCTCTCTTTCATAGTCACATTTTTTCTTCAAAAAAGCTTATTTTGACCTTTGACTGGGCAAGGCTGCATTCTCTTTAGGTGTAAAAGGCTATAAATTCCTAGCATTGACTGCAGTGGCATGCTGCTGTAGCTACTAGCGAGTGGGATAAGGAGCAAAGGCCAGCTGACTATATCTAGCCAACTAGTATGATAGTAATGGCTACAACTAGATTTATAGTACTGTGTTGAGCAGTCGTTGAGGTAGCACAGGCTCGCATTTCTTGTGTCATGGAAAAGGAGGTTGCATCTGTAACCATTACTTGGCTCAAATACCTGAAAACCACTGCAGTATTTAGAACCCCAGCAATATTTAGGTATAGGTAGGTAATCGGTAATTCTGGACAGTGAACAGCAAATAAATCACAAACAACCACTTACTTTCATAAATGCTTATTTTTTATACGTAAATGTAAAATATTTTATTTCTTTACATTTATTTACATTCTTGTAAAAAAAAATCTCTCTTTCTATTAAAAGCATACCAGGGCATAGGAGGGTTTTGTGCCCTGCTAACGTCCAAGGAACAAAAACAGATGACTTTGAAAAGTGTGATAACTCTATAACGTCTTTATGGAATTAAAGTAAATCATGCGTTGTGCTCCTCCTCTCTGAAACCTCCTGGACCTGTGAATACGAGACACATGAACAGCAGCCAGTTAATGGACAACAAACTGTATGTCGTGGAAAATGTGTGTGCAGACAACTTAAGTTTAACATGTGTAAACGGCAGCTCCATGGTCATGAGGGAAGGAAGGAAGGAAGGAAGGATTTTGAACAGAGCCTTACTGCTGAACTTCTCACCTGTTCAGACCAGGGGATAGCTGGCTGCAGTCGCGATACCACACTGGTTTTGCTTGCTCCTGCTCATCATGATATAGCCCTTGTCTCCCCAGCTAAGACCCCAGCTAGAGAAACACACAAATCACCAATGTAATTAGGCTGTTGGATACAAACATAGACACAATATGTACTACAACTGTAATGTGGGGAAAAGATGACCTGAGTTGCTGTTGACTCATCTACCAGTGTATCTCACATCACGCAACAGTCTGGCAGCTATTGATTATGGGTCTTTATGTTTGCCACTGTTAAACCAGTGACTTAGCTCACTGTCCTCATAGTTACACTATGTATTGTATGCAGGAGAGCAGCCCATGAGTTAAAATGTGAGCATCAGATTGGTGTTAACCTGTTCTTCACCAGCCAGTAATCTTGTCCATTGTCAGAGCCATAACCCACAGCCAGCACACCATGGTCCAGCTCAGAGCTACTGCAGTCCGGCTCATCGTACACTCCTGTGAGAACACACAAACACACACACACACACACACATTAAACATTCCTTACTAAGTGCTCAGAAACAGTTGACTCTCAAAAATGGCTGTTTGTGTCAGGAACTATAATCTTTTTAAAAACCCAACGTCATTGGCCAGTTTAAAGCCACTCTTTGGATGGGTGGAGAAGTGGGGATACAGGCAGCATAGGGGTGGCTGGAAGGAATGAGGTTGTGTCTATTTAGTTTTAAAAAAAGATTGATTATTGATTGCCAGAAGTGTCAGTGTAGTGTAAGAATTGTAGTCCAAAACCTTTCACCTGATTGATAGAGCTGGAAGGATGAGTGGGAGGCATCAATGGCAACAGAGACAGGCCCCACGGTGGCCACAGCCTCCTTCAGGGCGCCCTCATCGCCGCTGGTCACATCAACGTAGCCGGTGCATGTGGCGCCAATGTTGTCAGGGTTGAAACGACACTTCCCATCCTGATTGACAGAGGGGTCAACAACAAGGGTCATATGAACAGCTTTTTTTTACAGGAACTATATTCTCTGGGGAGGTTTGCAAGACACACTGAGACCAGCTGTGTACTGAGGGCATTTTGGTTTTCAGGGCTACAATGCAATATATCCACAAGATGTCAGTATTGTACCTCTACCAGGTGGAGGCACATCATTTTCACAGCTTTGAATACCTCTGATTTCATCAAATTTGCTTGCCAGATTTTCTGCCCCATTAATAAAGATCACTTACATAGTTATGTTTTAGTTACTTTTAGTCACTGTGTTGTCAAATGACTGTCCTGAATTGGATGCCTTACTGTTATGTGCTGTGAATGACATCTATATGTAATCATATACAATATTCTTTCAACCAAATTGCTTCCTGCTGACCTCAGCCTCATAGGGGTAGGAGTCCTCTGTGTCCAGGCCTCCGTTGGCCTTGATGTACTTGAAGGCCTGGTCCATCAGGCCTCCCATGCAGCCCATGTTGCCGAAGCTTCCGGAGCAGTCCACCAGCTGCTGCTCGCTCAGAGATACCAGCTTCCCTGTCTTCCTGAAGGTCTGGCCCTCCAGGGACCCAGTCTGGAGAAAGAGAGAGATAAGTGAATAGGTTTAAAATACAAACAGGAAGTTCATTTAGCCCGAAGACATAGACTACATACAGTTTCTACATTCTGCAACAGCCCAGCATGAGTGCAGTGGTTGGAGCTGCAGAGTAAAAAAAGTAAAAAAAGAGGGGTTTCTACTGAATGACCTAATGACCACATCCAGCCACACACACATAAGCTTATACATACTGTGCTGAAGGCCCAGCAGGAACCACAGTCCTTCTGGTCCTTGACACCAGTGACATATCCCTTGTCCCTCCAGTCCACAGTGTTGGGCAGATCAGCGCCTTCTGGCTGCCGGAGGAATGCAGAGCCGCTGCGTGGCAGAGAAGCGTTGGAAGAGCCCAGGTAGCCCTGGGAGATCAGCTGTTTGTACTCCTCGTTTTCCTGTTGGTAAGCAATACAGTGCAAAGTGACTAAATAATATACAATATTGGGTGTACGTGTCAGTTATTAAGGTCTGAAAATGTCTTCCATTTTATCTTTACAAGCTATGTGCAACCAAATGACAAAACTTTGTTTTGGTTTGCACTCAATTTGCACATTTTCCATTTTGCAGCAGTATTGATGCACATTTGAGACTGTTACTATGACAAATAGTGAAACCTAAAAACAAGGCCCCGGCAATTTTTCCTACCATGTCAGCAAAGTAGGTCATACCAAGGCGGTAGGACTTGATGCCCTGATCAGCCATGATGTTGTGGACTAGCACAAGTCTACGGTTGTTGAGCCAGGTCTGCCTGCGGTGGGCCTCTTCTGATGGAGAGCTGTAGGTCTTACCTACCAGTCAAAGCAGAAAATACAGGAGTCAGAAAGAGAGGAAGGGGAAGTAATTAATCAATAACCAATCAGCCCATTTTCCAATTGTGAGATTTCTAGTTGTGAGCTGACAAACAAAATCAGTTGGTTATTTCTTTCCACTTCTCAATATAATGATAAAAAATCAGGCGTGCTTTAGACGTTAAGGTGTTTGGTTATGGTTAAATAACACACACTCATCTCCACATTCAACCCTTATGAGGGATGCCTTTACACCAACCTCAGAACCCCAGAAGAAACAGATCTTCTGAATTTGACACCAGATCACATTTACACACATAAGGTACATAAATGTCTCACCAAACTTGAGTCTCCAGGCGTGGAACTCCAGGTCCTCCAGAGAGATACTGACAGAACTGGCCACAGCCAGAGCAGCAGCAACAACCACCAGCAGCTTCATCCTGACACGCAGACTGAGATTCACTGAGAAACGCAGAGCTCCCCTGTGACTAGCAGGAAACCATAAAGGTGGGGCTTTGAGGCTGATCTCTCTCAGCTGACTTTCACATATGATTTCTGTCTTTACAGTGTTTGTCACATGCACTCTTTCACTGTTACTATATCAGGTCTATTTTAATGTCTATCTTGCTATCTGTCTTTCTCTGTCTCTCTTTCTTCTTTGCAAAAATGCACCTGCAATACAGGAAGTGTGTGCGTGTGTGTGTGTATGGGTGTGCAGTTGCTTACCTGCCTCTATGCCAGTGTGTGTGGTGAAGGTTGAGATATAACCGCTTGTAGGTGATGGAAGAGACGCTCTTATATAGCTGGCTACAGTTATGGTTATGTCCAGTCAGGTGCCTGTCAGCACCTCATAAACACGGTCAGATGATGGCACAGAAAGAGAAAGAATAGGGGAATGGGGGATTTATCCATTACAAGAAGTTTGCAGGATGGCATTCTGTTTGGGAAACATATTTTTCATAGTTTATCAAAGCAACATCGTGGTCATGAATTACAGAATTTTCTTGCCAGGCAAGATCAATTATTCAGGTTTTTGAGATTGTTGCTTGATATAAAGACGGTCTGTCTTTGTGGGACTCCCTAATGTCCTGTCTTTCTGTAAAAAAACACTGGAGGGTTTTTATGTTTTCTCCAGATGGCATACTCTGATTTTAGTCACAAAGTGATTGAGATTCCTCTTAACAGGGACCAAACATCAAATCAAATCACATTTCTCTGTACAGCCCTTAATCACCGTTACAGTCTCTAAGGGCTTCACAGTGCCCAACATGTGAAACAATAAATGGTTAGTACATGACATCCCCCAGCCTTGGACCCTCAACAGAGGACAAGGAAAAACTCAAAAAAAAAAAAAACCTTTTAGGGAAAAATTGGAAGAAAGCTCAGGAGGGTCTACTCAGAGAGGGATCCCTCTACCAGGACAGTTGGGCGTGCAATAGATGCCGAGTTTGGGCAAGCAGCGTATACACAGTGAGTAAAATGTTTACTATGGTGGGACATCCAGATGTGACGTGGGGCATCACAGCAAACGGCAGCTCAGTCAGTGTCATCATAGGACTAGGGGACCACGCAGGCGCCAACACTGCCCAGATAGGAGAACGCAAACGCCCGCTCAGTCAGCATCGTTCTAGGAGTGGGGGACCATGCAGACGCCAACTCTGCTGAGCTGCAGCCTGGAACAGATAGGAGACACACCCACACACACCCATACACACACTCTCACTCACACAGACAAACATGACCAGTGTCAGTGGACAAGAACAGGTAGACCAGGAGAATAGGACATGTAGGCAGGATGCTAGTTTCCATCGGCAGGACCCTGAGCTAGGATGAGCTAGCCTTACTCTGAGAAGAGACTGTACCACTCCCTCAAGGCTGGTCAAATGATAAAGAGAATAAATAGGTTTTTAGCCTTGATTTAAAGACTTTGATAGAGCCTGCCTCTCTGATTGAGCCAGGCAGACTGTTCCAGACTGTACTGTACATCAGTTCATGCTGTCGTGCACACACACGCATGCACACACACGCACATACACACACACACGCACACGCACACGCACACGCACACGCACACGCACATTGCACATTGCACATTTGCCCTTGCCCACACATTTTCGTTGTACACCTACGTCATACTGGAAAATATGTACATAGCTGACTGGAGCATTCACTCATAATGTCTCATAATATTCTCAATATATGTTCTGATTTCTCAGAAATCAGTAAATAGCTATTACTATTACTATTACTTTGGCTAAGACACATTGCAATTCTTAATTGTTATTTGACAAAGGGACCTGCTTCTTTTCATTTCAGCAGAAACACTGACAACCTGAGAACAGATCAAACAACATGAGTTAACACAAACATTGAACTCTGAATAACTGTCTCACCACACACTAAAATGACTACTGTCATTCATAAATATTGTATTTAGAAAGGAATGCACAGTTGTTTGTGTGTTGTTGTTAGTTGTTTTGACAGATTAAACTTTATTCACCTTTGATGAGCAGATATTGATTCAAAATAGTTTCCGTTTCTTTTCTGTCTCCAAAACACAGACATCCTGTTTTCAGTCTTCCTGCAAGTTCTGCTTGGTCTGAAAAATACACATCTCTGTCATTGTCAGGAACACTGGTTGATCACATGCCTTTCGTTCAGGAAACATATTTTTCATGTGACTTGATGAACAGCGGAAAGAAACCAAAGTGAGTCAAAAGTTATTAATAATTTCATTCACATCCATGATAACAACCAGAGTGTGAATTCTTTACTACAGGGCTTTTTAGATATGGTCCACTTTTTGCTATGATAATGTTCTGTTGTTACTGAAGTTGTAACACTGC
The DNA here is from genome assembly GCA_900323365.1 of Monocentris japonica. Lineage (NCBI taxonomy): Eukaryota > Metazoa > Chordata > Actinopteri > Trachichthyiformes > Monocentridae > Monocentris > Monocentris japonica. Next base: position 3,691 of record OOFE01045729.1, on the reverse strand, counting down.
CTGCATGTTTGTCACAAGGTTTTCGTGTCAAAACAATACTTCAGACCCTGACACTGCAAAATGAGAGAAAATTGAGTGGTAAGCTAAAAAATTACAGATGTCACTGAACCCATTAAAGCTTCTGTCTTGTTCATTTCTGTTCAGTCACTTACATATGCTTTGTGCAGATAATAGTATTTATGACTACAATATAACAATAGAGTTGTTGAATTCAATATAATACAAAAATTCAGCATTATTGTCAATGCTCCATATATTTTGAAAGAAGTAACAAATTACTAGTAACAAAAAACTGACAGCTCAATTATATGAAGTATTTTACAAGTATAAAGTTTCTAATGTACTTTGAATACTGTAAAGCTACTACATTTACAACAGCAGTCAAGTGACAAGATCAGGTAATGTGCCATTCATAAGTTCATAGATCAAGGTTGTGTGTGTGTGTGCATGTGTGTGAGTTAGATAGATAGTTAGATAGATAGATAGATAGATAGATAGATAGATAGATAGATAGATAGATAGATAGATAGATAGAGAGGTAGATAGATAGATAGATAGATAGATAGATAGATAGATAGAGAGGTAGATAGATAGATAGATAGATAGATAGATAGATAGATAGATAGATAGATAGATAGATAGATAGATAGATAGTTCGGGGGAGGGGACTTGAAAGAGAATGATTACATAGAAGAAATGTTTCGAGATTTCCACTCCCATTTCCACTTTGCTCCTGATACCGTTGCGTGACATTGTGTTTTATTTGTTTTATTTGTAGGTTACAGCCCTGGCAATGTTTGCTGCAAACCAAAATTAACTACCTGGTATATGGGACAAAGGATTTACAATTGTGCAGTATTGCTGAAGGTTAAGTTAAATTAAACCAGGCTACCTGTGTTCTTTGAGAAGAAACCCTTTTCCTTTTACATACAATATATTGTGTAAAGTGTAAAGAAAGGTGGTAAAAAGGAGTACATTTCACAGAATGTAGTGGAAAAGGGAAACAAATAAACAATGTGTTTAAAATAAAGTTGTGCACAGGTAAAATCTTTATGATCTGAAATCTTCTAAATGTTATGATCAGTTAGTGGCAATATAAAGACACTTTTCTGTTTAGACTCCTTGTAATGATCAGGATGATTAGAAAAAAAAAATGCTTCATCAGAGTCCTCAGATGAGGTCAGTTTGAGGTTTGTCTTACTGTAAATGGTGACTGCATGTATTGAGGAACCAAAGGACGTGACAACTGACAGGAACAGCTGCACAACTGCCGGGTAACGTTGAGGGACAAGTCACACTTAGCTGTAAAGGTCTTTCAGGGGACATTACATGGGTGTATTTCTCTTTTAGCGCCTGGGTTTTACTGAATTACTGGTGGTGGACACTTCAACAAACCACAAAAAGTCCAGTGTGCTAAGTTAACATCAGATATCCCTACCGCCACTTGTCCTTGTTAATAAATGAATCACTTGTTAATAAATTGTTTAAAAACATAAGCCTATGATGTGCACTCTTATTATAATGGAATGTGAAAAGCTATTTGATTGTTTCGATAGGGAGGGGCCCCATGCTTCAACATCTCCTCTACGCCAGTGATTGTTAAAGGTTGTTTTAGGTCATTTTTGCTTCCCCACCCAAGACTTTCGCAATGATACCAACCCACCAGCAGAGGGCACCTTTAGCTTGGCTTGGCGTCCATTTCTGCTCAGTGGAAAACATTTTTATCTACATCGCATTGTTTATATGATTCTTAGTCAATAATACAATAAGCCTGCAGTACTTGTTGTGCTGCTCCATATGGGTAAATGGGTTAAACAAACTCATTCATAATACACTATTCATATCTTTCACATCATTGTAGAGCTCAAAATCCATGGTCAATAAATATGTGACAACTGTGACTTAGTGCATATAGTTGTTTTGTCTTTGGATAATGCAGTAGGGAGGTTAACATGACTATTGTTAATTCTATGTAGGCAACTAAGGAATATAAGGCGGCAATAGCTGCACTGGCCTGGGTGCATCATAGGTGCAGAGAAGATCCTGAGAGGGACAGTGTGAAGAGGAAATCCTCAGAGCCAGTAACAATACTAGTGTGAAAATGCAGTAAGATGCTTGGCATGGGAAACTGAGAGGAACGATATCCCTGGTAAACTCTGTCTAATTTCATTACTCTGCATGTGTTTCCTCAGCTTAGAGCCAATCACATAGTTGGCTGCTCTCTAGCGGGGGTCAGACATAACAGCCGCTAAATTGTGACAGTGGCCCAGGCTGGCATACCTCAACACATAATCTGATTATCGGATCAATAACACAGCAACACTTGGTGCATAGCTGGGATGGCTGGCTTCTTCTCTGGTTACACATAGCTGGCATTCACCACTCGTTCCCACTTTATAGGTGACAAAGTGTGAATACGAGGAGGAATTCAAATGGAAGGCCTTTCACATTGAGACCGAGAAGAGTCGACCAGCTCAACCTTGATAACATCTGGCTGGGCTACTGTCTCCAGCATTCACAGAGGATACATTTAACGCTTCCTCACATTTTATGGTCAGTATGAAATCAGAAACTGACCTAAAAATATGAGAAGTTGCATCAACAGTATGCCAAGTGATTTTCCCCAGTATTCATTTGCTGAAGCTAACAGCACACTTGACACAGTTGACCGGTGGACAGTGTTACTTCTTTTTTGGCAATTTGTGTCCTGCTACATTTATGCTTACAGACTATTATTCTTAATGATACAAACGAGATGCCACAATTTACCATAAAAATATTTATTAACATCACAATCTTGGCTGACACAGAAATGAGAAATGACACACAGAAGTCCAAATTCGAAATATCTTAAAATGACACTGAAAAATAAAGCGTTAAAATGGAACATCATCAAATTATGAAAGAAAACAATTTGTACGTCTATTCAGAACAAAAGAATAATTGTCGAACTGAACAAAACGTGATATGTTTTTGAGAAATTATCTTTAATCCACAAAAGATTCCTTCATATATGGATGAAAAACTCCATCTAAAACACATTTATGGTCATCCCCTTCACCCCTCTTTAGAAAACACAAACTGAACCACAATCATTTCAGAACACTGGCCTAATCAAAAATCCATTTCAGAAATTCACATAAACACAAATAAATAGAAATGCTTTTTTTCAGAGAACAAAATAATATAGTAACCAAAAAGGCATCACAATGACAATCACAATGCATAAACAGCCATCATTGCTAGTCCTGTTTATCCCTGCATGTTGCATTTGTGAAATGCAGATAAGTGGATGATGACAACCACCGTACCAACAAAGAACACAAGAGAGAGGGAGATAACCAGGGACGTTGGTGGGAAGCCTCGCTTGCCACTATCCAACCCTCTTTCCTTTCATTCATCCCTCTATCTCTCTGTCCTCCACAAAAGTATGTTGTGAGCCTGTCTTTCCTAGTCCAAACAGGTCACAGTGGCTCACACCTTGCCAAGGTCCGTGTTGCACCGACAGCGAGAGAAGGAGGGAGTGAAAGAGAGGCAAGAGGGAGGGAAATGAGGAAAAGAGTGGAACGGCACAGATTATAGACAGTGACACACTCTCTCTCTCTCTCTCTCTCTCTTTCTCCCTCTCCCCTTTATCTCCATGGTGCACACACACATCGACCTGGAGCAAGGCTGTATACTGGCAGGGGAG
>OOFE01045728.1:0-12880 GCA_900323365.1 Monocentris japonica | reverse complement strand
GTAAGGATCTGAGCGACTTTGACAAGGACCAAATTGTGATGGCTAGACGACTGGGTCAGAGCATCTCCAAAACGGCAGGTCTTGTGGGGTGTTCCCAGTATGCAGTGGTTAGTACCTACCAAAAGTGGTCCAAGGAAGGACAAGCGGTGAACCGGCGACAGGGTCATGGGGGCCCAAGGCTCATTGATGCGCATGGGGAGCGAAGGCTAGCCCATCTGGTCCGATCCCACAGAAGAGCTACTGTAGCACAAATTGCTGAAAAAGTTAATGCTGCCTCTGATAGAAAGGTGTCAGAACACACAGTGCATTGCAGCTTGCTGTGTATGGGGCTGCGTAGCCGCAGACCAGTCAGAGTGCCCATGCTGACCCCTGACCACCGCCGAATGGTTTTAATGTTGTGGCTGATCGGTGTGTGTTCCTGTGGTTATTCTCTTAGTCAACACAGCATGTAATTTATGCTGATGGACCAAAGCAAAATACGAGACAATTCTCAACCATTGTTCTAAATGATGACCATTGTCATCATTTAGAACAAGGGTTTTTAAGTGATTAAGTGATTACAACACTGATCAGTCAGGAGTATTTGTAAGTATAAACCTAAAGATTCACTGTTGTGTCACCAAACTTACTTAATAACTTAATTAAAACACTATCTATGTGCAAATTGCATCACTTCGAATGGCAGAAAATAAATGTTTGCTTATGTGCAATTCAAAAAGTTATTGTCCTGGCCTGAGTAAGTTGTGCTGATTTTACCGTAATGCTTGTATGGCGAGTCCACCAGAGAAAAGCAAAGAAAACGGTGGACTCAGAGGAACAGAGAGAATAAATGAGTAGGTTAGTGTGGTCATTAGTGACAGCGGTCATGTTGCCATATGCCCTCATTTTACCTTTAACTCCCACCGCTTTTCACATGCATGCTTCCCCTTGACCCATTCATTCATTGTGTGTTACTTTAGCTGCATTTACATGCAGAATATTTCATCGTTCCAAATAAATTCATTCTGATCGAAAATCAACTGTTTACATGAACGCTAAATAAAGTCAGCATTTACAAGCATGTAATCAGAGGAAAGCTTTTTTGACTCTAGCAAAAACATTTTATACGTACACAGACGATTCCATGTTAGAGCATACCTCTCTGAACATCAACAAGAGTTGCTATGCACAATATTTGCTTTCTGCTCTTCTTGCGTATCAAGCAGCAATCTCAGCAGAATATACTTCTCCTGCAATCATTAAACAGGAGAAGGTGAGAGCAAAAGGGGCTTCACCACAATGACAACTTTTTCAAACATTTTCATTCTGACTGGAGCATTATTCCAATTAATAACAGAATATTATGCTCCATGTCAGCGCAGCTTTTGTTGGTACAAAGGGGAGATCCTACTGTACGGCAGGCTGCACCTGTGACATTTACCAACAGATCCTCCCATTGAAAAGCTGCAAATGGCAACAAATGAGTTGACTAAAGCTTTTGGCATATGGATGTATAACCTTCACAACATCGACCCTTTCAACTAAAACTCCTATGTGTGTCTACGTTGAAATGCACTGCTTTCCAATTAGCCCATACGCTTTACAGCATTAACCTGCCTTTCTCCAAATGCAAACAAATGAGAGTTAATCTAACAAATGGCTGTCAGAAGCTGATAGTGGAGACCCCATGCTCTGAATAATGAATCGCTCCATCTGTAGTTTGTCCTCTCGCTAAATGGCGCCAGTATGTAATCTAGCCCATGATAAAGTTGTCTGTTGGTTGGAGTTAACATGTTGCTCTCTAGTTTATACAGAGACCACTGTGTTAAAGGTTATGTGGCAATTCATTATTGATAAACTGCAACACTAACTGCGACTTAGGCAATTGTTCTTCTCGCCATTTGTCAAGGCTACCTTGCAGTCATTTCTTGTTATTCCAAAGCACTTGCATATAAACTTACATTTCATAAAATGTATTTTTTAAAAACATACAATATTTAGGCACTCAAACCATGGAAATGAAGTAAAGGAGGATGCAGAGATGCAAAAATATGAAATCACTCCATCTGACCAAAAGACAACACAAAAGGGAGGGCAGGGGAAAAACCCCTTTTGCATCATCCAGGCGTTCCCTAGGTTGTCTTTTTGTCATGTTGTTTCATTTTTTGTAATTTACATTTAAAGGAAGATTCCTCACCATACGTATATTCTAGTTACTTACATTCTAGTACATGCTGGTCAGGTGCACTTGGCCAGTTTATTTTTCTCCTATTGTTCTCCTGTTTTGTCTAACTCTGCGTAAGCACTGTTGAGGGCTGCTGTTTATTCTTTCCTTTTTTGATCACGTGTTTGAGCTCCCCTCACACTTTGTATTGTTCTCTTTTGGAATTTTTGCAGCATCCTCCATTACTTAATTGTCATGGTTTGTCTGTCTGTCTGTCTGTCTGCCCATGGAGAGGAGCACTGAATAACTTTGGCCAGGCTGTCACACAAGGAACACATGACAGTCATCTGCATGTGTCAACTGGCTGAAGACATTGCTGATAACAATAGGAATTTAGCCTCCAATCTTCAAGGACCACTTGCTAAACAAGATGGCCATCTGTCACATTGTGAAAGTGTATGCACTGAATGTCATTTAGATACTGAACAAAGATGGTCAAAGTACTTGAAGGTTTTGATTTAGGAGGAGAATCTGAATTGCAGGTCTTTATATCAAATCATTTTTTTCAATACAACAAGGTTGTTTTACTGCAAAGAATGGACTTCAATCCAAAATGCTAGATATCTATTTTGTGAAAAAACTCAATATTTCAAAAATATATGATTGGTAATGAGAAATTATATTCCAGGGAAGGTGTTTACTGTCACGTCAGAAACCAATTTATCATAGTAAGGGCCACATTATTTAAATGGTGGATATCTCATTCTGGAATGAAACTCTTCAAATGTTTTTCACAGGATGCAAAACAATTCGCAATTTCTACTTGTGTTCAGTGTGGGTCATTTCATATGGAGAGAAAACAAAACTCACAATACATTACCCTCAGACTATTCATGAGATATCAAGAGGACCACTCAGCATTAACTTTTCATCACCATAGCAACATGGTAAACTGCATGTGAACAGTCTTGGCCTCTGAAAGTGTTAAGTGGTACTGATTCACACACATGGATTCTCTTATCAGTAACACATACATTATTGCACCAGGTTATTTCAGGCAAGTGCTGTCTTGCAGTAAGATTCACCTTTAATTTCAGAGCCTCAGATTCAAAGCAAAAAAAACTCCAGTGGAGGAGAACAGGAGACCCAGCTCTCTCTCCGTGGCTTGTATCCTGGGCCAAACTACCATCAGTGGCTTTGTGCCCGGCAACTTGGGAGGTGCAGATGCACCTGCCCAGATGGAACTTGGTACGTGGCCCAGTTTGGATCTTATTGTAAGAAATAAGGATATGACATTGGACTTGCAATAAAACAGACAATTACAATGTTGCCTACTTTTATGAACAGATTCTGACGATGAAGACCCTGGTGCCTCCAGCAAACAGCCACAGCCATTACGAACGGCTACAGCTTTTATATAGAGATGTTTTAACAACCTATTAATTGGTCACACATGAAGGTGTGGGCTATTCTTACTCTTCACTAATGTGAGATTTTGCTGACAAACCTATAAGACAAAATTAAGGCTTGTCAAAAAAAGGTTGTTACTACTCTGTTACCACTCAAGCATCATTATATGTTCACCCAAATAAAAATTTTGACATTATCCTTTTTTGCCAACTCGCAATATCGCACAAATCGACTCAAAAGACTGCGTACACATGATGTGAAGTGTGTACCGGTACACGTATTCTCACCGCCGTTTGATTTTTATAAATTGAGATTCCTGTGTGGAAAGTGGTGTACGCACACCTTTTATGTATACCCATTGTTTAATACATTTGGTCCCTGGTGAACTGGCAATGGAAGGTGGCTGCAAACAAATCAATGGTGCCCGGCAGCAATGACCTGAACCCCAAACTGCTCCAGGAGTGCAACCCAGCACTCAGTTGTACATGGGGCTGTGTATGTGTGTCAGATTTTGTATCAGTCGGTCTGACTCATTCATAATGGTTTCATCTTAGACTAGTGTCTGGCCACATAACCGTCTAAATATCATATAATCAGAAAATAACCGTACGTTACGTTAACATACATCATGGTGGCTGACAGATATGCCACATTCTGACTTTTCATTCGTCCATTTTGCTTTTGTTTTATACCACTTTCCGTCTTGTTGAGCCATTTACTCAGTTAGTTTCTGTTATCCAATTCAGTTGCATTACTGTTTGCCATCTAGATTGTTTTCATTCTTTTGAGATGAGATGTTGTTATCAGCCCCTTGGGGTTTTTATCTCACCTGAAAAATTGGTTCTTTTTTCTGCATTCTACCTGTTGCTTTGCCATTCTGTGTGCTGATGAATAAACTCTGAACTTTTCTTCACCTTCACCTCGCTTTTTTAAACAACGGACTGAAAGCCTGCAGGAAAGAGAGAGAGAGATTGACAGCAGAAAAAGAGACCGGTGGTGAAGCAGGAGGTCAAAGGACTTAACCCAGACCATCTCCTTTGACAAAACACACTTCGAGGTGTATTTCTCATATGATGCTCAGCCCTAAATTAATCTTGCACTCCTATGTGCCTCAAGGCCAGTGAGTTTTGTCCATCAGTTCTCCCACTATGCGGTTACTGTTTTAGAAAACAGGGTATGGACAGTAGCCCTTATAGGCTTGGACATGATGTCCAGTGAAATCAGTGCGAGGACAATGGAGGCATTTTAAGAATAAGAATTCTTTTGACGTGATAAAAAACATTTGCAGACAGCAAAATATGCACCAATATATTAGGAGAGACATGTGACACCTTGAGAAACATGATATCTTGTTTTGCCAGGGGACACTCCTTTATTACATACATAAATGACTGGCTGCCCTACCTATCTGTCTCCATTAATCAACATAGTTGTCCATGTTTATGGTTAGAGCTGGCTGTGCCTCTCTTCCTCCATGTCTCTTCCTCCATGGCTTCTCAGATACCCTTTTCTAAGCATGTGGCAAAGATAAAGATGTTAATAATTTTCGGAAGTATACCATAACACACAAGTTATGTCGAGATTTCAACAATCAAACATGCTTAAGGATGCTTAAGAAAACCTCAGGATGGAAGGAAGGCAAAATCTGAACTTTCAAATTCAGACTTATGCAGACATCTGAAAACCTTTATAAAATGAGGCATATGACTGCTTGGAGTCAACTACTGCTAATGCAGCACATGCACATCAACAGAAAGAGAAGCTTGTGAGAGGAAACAGATGACCGCCCCTTTCCAGGCCTTCATCCAAATCCAAGGCTGATTTGAATACTGCCATCCATGGGCAGGCCTCATTAAGGCCTACCCAGCAATAAAACATTTGGCATTTTGAAACACTGCTTGTATTCAGCTTCCTTGTCATGTGACAGCTGTGTGCAATAAAAGGTTATAAATTTGTCAGGATTGGGTAAAGTAGTTTTTAACCAAAAAAAAAAAAAAAAATGCAGGGAAAAATAATGCAGTGCTCGCACAGCTAGGCCTTCTTAATGTTGAGAGAAGGAAGAGAAAAGGTTAAGGGATTGTAAGGGGGTCGGTTTGGGAGAAGAGGAGCTATGATCTGCAAGAGATTCAGTCCAACCACATTTAGACAGTTAGTAATGTTGTACTGACATTTAGTAATAAAATATAGAAAAATTTAATATTTTCACACACACAAACCAGCAGCAGTACAGGTTCTTTAGAAGAAGCCTTTCTGGGCATTTCTGTCTGTTATCATAAGTTACCAGAGTCCAGAGTGTAAGAGAAGTAAGTCCTCTAGATCAGTTACTTAGTGGCCAATATAGTCTATAGTCTACTCGGTGTGAATTTTTAAAGCTTATTGAAAGTGGTGAATGACACATGGTGCATGCTATTCAAAAGGAATTCACACCTCCATCGTAACATACAAATTGGAATTGGCGATTAGAGTAATGTGCAGCATACGCAGCGGGCCAGTACCTCAATATTTTTGTTATGCCATGGTGGTCAAATTCTGGGGTCAAAGAAATGGCACATTCCTGAATTCACTAAGCATGTCGTCTTACTAGTATAGTCCACTCCTGCTTTCAATCACGCAGGAGTCGAGAAGTTGACTTTTTGAGACTTGACTCTCCGTCACTACTTGGTTTTTGACAATTGCTAAAGATTGCAGCAGATTGAACATTGCATGGCAGTGTGTAAATGGTGTAGAAATACATTTACTGATGAGGTCGCCTTCGTATAGTATGCTGTACTACTGAATAACATCACAAGCAAAATTGCCTCAGGCCAATTATTTTGGTTGGCTGAAATTAACGGTTGTAGAACATACATAGATCATTTATGATGATACTCTCCATGTAGATTGTCTTACTTGCCATCTGTTCTTTACCAACCGCTACAGTGCAAATGCTCTCTCTCTAATATTCCTTTGACAGCTCTGCCTGTAAGCACAGCGAGAGAAGTCAAACATTCACACTGCTGTGAGGCATGGAGCCGCCGTTCACACACAGGGGTGCTATCTCTTCCACTGTTACTCAGGCTGTTGTATATGTCAGCTAAAGCTATGGTGTGTGTGTATGCATGCATGCATATGTGTGATGTGAGATCTTCTGGAGCACGGTAAAGCATAGTTTAAGTTCTTAACATACTCATTGCCTTACTAAGTCTTACAGGCTAAGTCGGTGTGTTTGTGTGTGTTATGATAGTCAGGAAATCTTGAGATGCTGCAGCTATTGTTGGCTTAATAATCAATCCAGGTCGACCAAAGCAGGGAAAGCAGGCCTCCTCCTTGGGAACCTTGACTCCCAGCCACCTAATGATGGTACTCATAGCTGCAGGAGTGAGCTGATTGATGCTGAAGCCGCCTGTTGGCTGTCTGCTTTGATGTTAGAGCCAGCATCGCCGAGGCAAATATAGAACATATCCGGTTTGAGTGTTTTGTGGTGTTTGATGATGTTGGTGTGTGGGTCATGCTCAGAAGAGACAGGCACTGCAAGACAGATGAGGTTATGATAAGTCACTCATTAAAGGAAAAGTCCACCCTCAAACAAGCATCCATTGCACCTTGTATTTATGGGTCCATTGTTGTTGTTTGATGGTGTATTTTTTTTCTCCTGGCCAAGAGCTGTGACGTCACATCAAGATCCTTCCAATGTAGGGGGCTTCCTGTTGGCCCACCATCGTTGGCCCAAGCAACCACAATGTCCTGGGTTCAAATCCAGCCCAGGACCCTTGTCCCATGTCATCCCTCCTCTCCCTCTCCCAGCCTTCCTGTCTCTCTCTACTACTCTAGTGTACTAACTGTCCATTAAAGGAAAAAATGGCCAAAAAATATAATATATGTCAGTCAATCGGAATAAACAGTTTCTTTCTAGACTCAGACATGCAACAATCATACAGGGAAAAATCCATCGAAGAAGAGGCAGAGGTCACAGTTTAATGCAGCCACATGACATGCTGCCTTTCACATAAGGGGCGTGACTCACACTTTTTATCAACTGCAAAAACTTGACCTGCATCACACACTGAACTTCATAAAAGGCAATACAGTATATAATGTCAGATTGAAGACACGGGGAGAGCACAACTACATGTTAAATTAGTGAGGGAATTTACAGATGTTAAAATCACACAGTCACTATCATCTTAACCACCAGCAGTGGAGCTGCTCAGTTGCCAACAGTAGAAGACTAATTGTACTGTCACCACAGGAACAAGTAAGCAGAGATCTCAGTTGCAAACCTCAATGAATAGGCTACCAAAAGTTTCCCTGTACAAACTCCCATCTCCTCTCTCTCCTCCACAAGCCTAGATAACTTCAACAAATAGAAACAACTTATCCTTGCATCAGCCAGCCTGCAGTCATTTTTTTTTTTTTTTTTTTTTTTATTATTTACCCAATGTTGCCCAAACAATGGATAGAAAACATGGGTCCCACATCCCGTAGGCCCTTCCAGGCATCATCACTCTACAAATGTTATTATCCCTCAGTGATCTTCAGTAGTCAAAGAGAATCAAAGAGAATGACAAACTATAAATCAGAAGCCATCTCCATTCACACTCTTACAAGGATGGATGACAATACTTATGATGTGATATGAAACACATTCAAAGTTTCCATCTCAACATGACACATCCCTGGTTGTCTTATTGGTTAAATGGATTTGGCTTTGTGTGTGTTTGCCTTCATGTGTTGTTCTCAAAGACAACAATCCCTACTGTGAGCATCATTTTCCTCTGCTCAAAGACCTAATTCCGCCCCGTAGGCTTTCATCACAACATGAATGATATCTGGGTTCAGAAACAAACCGGTCTGTCTTTGAAACATATCAGTAAACTCAAATCCCAAACTTCTCAGTCGCTCAAACTTGTCTCGTCCCTTTGTGCCGTGCTCCTGAGGTAGATAACTCATGTACATCATCTCAGTGGGACATTTGCATTTTAAACCTATTTTTCCCCCCATTCTATTTTTCCTCTCAAAGGAGTGGCGCTTTGATGTCCCTCAAATCTCATTACATTTGGGGCTCAACACCGGCAAAGAGTGATTTCCTCTGGTTTTGCTGTGGTGAGAAGGAGATGAGGGAGGCAAATCCCTGCAGAGCAGAATCCAAATGGATATGGCCAGCTGTGAGGGGGAACCTTTGAAACGCACAGCACCGACTGCCTCTTTCCAACGTGGAGGCGTACCTTGTTTAGCGGTGATTAGCAACACCCAGTGTGACATGGAGGATGCAGAACCAAGCTACCTACTGTCAATGACACTACACACCCAGACACAAAGAGAAGCATAATCTGTCCAAACTGACCCCGGTTCATGACGGTACAATAAGACATCAACAAGTCAGGTCATTTTGAGTTTGATATGCTGCACTACAATTTGTGTGGTCGAGGTTTGGGGAAATAGCCTTCATAATAAGCGACTGGTCACTGCTAGCCAAATTGACAGATCAGATTTTGAGCCCTGAGGTGTGAACCTTGACAACAAACCTCCAGATCTCATCACCTTAAAGATGGAAGCCAGTAGGACGTGGATATCAGCGGGTGCATCAATGTAAGGACAGGGCCCATGATTAATTGATGTTCTCTGCACATTAATCCATTCATAATGTGGCTGGGTGGCAGGAGCTGCTTTGAATTATGCTCAGTATTCCCACCCAGTATCAACTCCCACTCATCAGCCCCATGAATCATTCTGCTCCCTGTCCTCTCACAATGGACTTGTGTCTGACAGCAGCAGCCTCCATTTACACAGTGTGTCAGATAGAGAAACTGTGATTGCGGGGATGTATGTGTGACTCTCTGCCAAATGTGTGATCTGCCCTTGGCATGGACGTCTGTTTGTGTTCAAGTGTTTGCAACTGTAAAGTTTGCTTATGCCCACCATACTGTTAAAGCTGCTCTTCTCCCTGATGTTTAGCTCAGCACACGTGTAAGGACGTCCATCAAGCGTGAACATCACTGTCTTCCAACAAGTGATGTGATGTGTATATATGACAACATGAGTGTGGTTGGACCACAAGACTCAAGCTAGAGGCTAGCTTGCTTCTTGAGGTCCTCTTGGCCCGGCTGGTCTAGAGACTTTTGGAAAACAAACATTTATTCAGTGTTGCCATTTCAATGGAGAGGATACATTTCAGGGTTGATGGGAGAGGTCTGTTCCAGGATTCTGTCTCTCTTTTCATCATGTCACATCCAGCATTATGGTGGACCCAGTGTGTAGCTGAGCTCTAATGGCTGGGAAATAATGGCTTTCTTACCCACTCCCCTCTCAATTTCTCTCCAATTTGTAGTCTCTTGCAGGAACACATATCAATTTGTGTGCTCTCTCTCTTTCCCACTCTCTCTCACACGCACACACACTCTGACTTTGAGGAAGAGTTTTTCTGTGCATCATATCTCCCTTCCTTCTACTTTGCAGCAAGGAATCTGAGACACTCACACACACACACACACACACACAAAGCTTCCATACGACAGATCCCAGTCTGGACACAGTCCCAGTGGTGTTCAGCCCTATTCATTATAAATGAGAGGATGACTTGCATGGAGGCTCTCAGCGAGCATCGTCTACATGTGTTCCACAGTCTCATGGCCATGCGCTTACTGTGTGAGAGCACACAAGCTTTAGGGGATGTAGAAAAAGATGGGAAGTGAAGGAAAGGAAAGAAAGGAAACAAAATGAGGATAAATATGGAGGATAAATATGTATTGACTCTCACTGCATGCTCCTTTTTATCCACTGCATTTATATTAGAGATATAGATTTTCTATAATGCAAGTGTGCCAGCCCTGTTTGCAACTATGAGACCTGAAATGTGACACCAGATATTGCACAACACTTAGAGGTGGCTGTAACAAAAGAATGCACACGCACAGCTCATTTAAGACAAACATCATTCTGGAGAAAAAGAGATTTCTTTGAAAATTGTTACAGACTGTCTTAGTCGGCTATTACAGTCATACACATGTTGACGCAGCGCCAGTAATGGAACCTTAATGGAAAGGCAGAAGTGAATTGCAGCTCTGAAGGCATTATCCCAGCTGGCGTCTGTCTACAATCAGGATGCCTAGCTGAGAGAATAACTAACACCTTGATTGAACAGCAGGAGCACAAACAGCAGCACTCACAGAATTCAACGGGACTGTTTGTGTGGTATGTAATCAAGCTTACTATATTGTATATTGCATCGTTCTGTACCATTAGTTACTGATGCAGCCATGTGAAGCCAAGCTAATAGTTATTCCACTATTTTTCCTGGACGCATTGAGGAGGAAGCCGAGCATAGTGGATGCTCATCAGTCACTCAACGTGTTGAAAGTCTGCTGAGGTCTATCATTCACCCTATTCACCCTCTTACTGTTTGTCCTGCACAGATGGCATGCCACTTCGTAAGAGAAAGCAAGCGTGCACACACACACACACACACACACACACAACACTGAGCACATAAGTCTTTGGAGATTCCATCTCTATGTAATAACTCCCCACATCAGCAGAATGTACTGCCTTTCTGTTCTCTAGGGAGTAAAAAAAACTCTAATTACCTATGGCCATTGTTAGGAGCTCGAGAGACAGTAAACACATCTACCTTCTTTCTTCTTTTCTTTGTGTTGCCACACGGTGCTATTATAGGACAGAAAAACAATTGAACAATGCATGGGTGAGGTACACAACCTTTATATATGTGGCTTCCTCTGCCGTCGAGGCTGTAAAATGGTAAAAAATCAATAACTTTATAATTCTAACAGGCCTTAAGAGAGCTGGTGGCATTACTAGTTAGTTAGAATTAGTTGTATCGAGCAGGTATCTGTATGACCTCTCTATATCTATATAGACCTGTCCCAACAAAAGTCCAGCGTATGGTGCACTTTGATGCCCCAGTGCTGCTTCGTGCTGCACATTTCACAGTCTAGAGCTCACCCTAATCACACACTCCATAGGAAACCAGGAGCTGCAGTACAATAGGGGGCATCCATCGTACCGTGGCATTGACTATTGCACGCTTTATTACTTGTTACTTTTAATGCTGGCAATGTAGGAATTGAAGTTTATTGCACAGCTGCAATCAATGTTTCTCGCTCTGTAGAAAAGTGATCGTTAACAAACTGATAACATCAAGTCTCTATCTTGTGCTGAAAAGGTTTGAAAGGAATGAAAAAGTCATTTGCTATACCATTGTCAATTTGTTGGTATTTGTTGGCTTTTCCCTATCTGGAAAGGTAAGCACTATTTAACACTGAAGTGTGTGTCATGAGTGTGAGAGGGATTTTGGCTTATTCTTTTTTGTCTTTGTTTTTTCTATTTCCAGAATTTCCCCCCGGGGATCAATAAAGTATCTATCTATTGATCTATCTATCTATGTATACGATCTCCCCTGCAAATTGTAGGATTGACTTACAGCACAAAGAGAGGCCTCAACCAAAACAGGACGAGGCCTGCCTTACTCTGAACTGCTCTACTTGTTTGTGTGCAAACAAACACAGACAAATCCAGATGCTGTCCAGTCCCACAGCACCTAGCTAGGTGTGCAGCATCAACTGTTGCTGCAGTCTAAGTTACTACAGTCCTGGAATAATCAGGATCACCGCATCATTCACCCAATGTGTTGTCAAGAAGAGTAGATCCACTCTAGAATTAAAATGTTATTAGACAAGGGAATGTTGACCTATGATTTATGTCAGTAATGTGCAGCATGTGTTTTTGGTCACATTGATGTAGGAGTGCTTAAACACACAGACATGACTCTTTACCCTTAAAAACACCAAACCATAAAAATGAGTATGGCTATGAGAGATAATCAAAACAAGCATGGATACCAAAATACATCAGAGGTGAGATGTACTGCTTCTTTATGTCTTTTTTCCTCCATTTTCTTCGAAAAGCATTGAATGCTCATACATACAGATACACATACACTCACCGGCCACTTTATTAGGTACACCTTGCTAGTACCAGGTTGGACCCCCTTTTGCCTTCAGAACTGCCTTAATTCTTTGTGGCATACTTTCAACAAGGTGTTGGAAACAATCCTCAGAGATTTTGGTTCATATTGTCATGATAGCATCACGCAGTTGCTGCAGATTTGTCGGCTGCACATCCATGATGCGAATCTCCCGTTCCACCACATCCCAAAAGTGCTCTATTGGATTGAGATCTGGTGACTGTGGAGGCCATTGGAGTACAGTGAACTCGTTGTCATGTTCAAGAAACCAGTTTGAGATGATTTGAGCTTTGTGACATGGTGCATTATCCTGCTGGAAGTAGCCATCAGAAGATGGGTACACTGTGGTCATAAAGGGATGGACATGG
>OOFE01045727.1:0-12024 GCA_900323365.1 Monocentris japonica | reverse complement strand
GTGTGTTCTGACACCTTTCTGTCATAGCCAGCATTAACTTTTTCAGCAACTTTTTCAGCGCCCAATGAGCCTTGGGTGCCGATGACCCTGTCGCCGGTTCACCGGTTGTCCTTCCTTTGACCACTTTTGGTAGGTACTAACCACTGCATACTGGGAACACCCCACATGACCTGCCATTTTGGAGATGCTCTGACCCAGTGGTCTATCCATCACAATTTGGCCCTTGTCAAAGTCGCTCAGATCCTTACGCTTGCCCATTTTTCCTGCTTCCAACACATCAACTTCAAGAACTGACTGTTCACTTGCTTCCCAATATATCCCACCCCTTGACAGGTGCCATTGTAACGAGATAATCAATGTTATTCACTTCACCTGTCAGTGGTTTTAATGTTGTGGCTGATCGGTGTATGTTCCTGCATATTGTGACAATTGTTTTTGCCTCCTTATGAGACTGTTTGCTCTCTATTATTGACAGCCTCCTTACGTGGTGTTCCTGTGTTGCAGAGCTATGTAGGACACTCTGAGGTAGACAGTCATGATGACACTGATGGACGACCCAGCCTCTCTGTGGCTGTCTGCTGCTGCTGGAGAGCTGAGGATGCCCCTCTCAGACCCCATCAAGTACTGCATGCTGGTCATCTCCGCGACTCTCCTGCTGCTGGCCCTGGGAATCCTACTGTGGCAGGTCTTCAGATGCTGCACACAGACATACGCTACACACACTGCACATGATACTGGTGAGTACTAGAGAATAGAATAGAGTATGCTTATTGTCTGTCTGACCAAGACAGTAATCATCAACAACAAACCTGTGCCTGAATCTTCCTTTAGTGAGTAGTGGCAGCCTGCTCTGCTTTGATGGCAAGTACTCAACAGCAGGAAACCACTCAGGAACTCCAAGTACTATGGTAAGACATACTGGGCAGCAGAAAACTGGGGAGGAAGGTGGTGATAAAGTAGGAGGGCCCAGGCTTGAGGGGATGTGTATAATGATATATATTTTTTTAAAAACTGGATTAGTGGGCTTAATTTCTTTTGACCTTATGCTCTTACATGCCCAGCCCATTGTATCATACAGCCCAGAATTCAAAGCAGCACTCCCAGCATATACAGGTGGTCAGCCTTGATCATTATTTTAAGGATTGTTTTGCCAGTGAATTCTAAGTCTTGTGATAAAAGAATACATCAAAGATAAGAGGCTCAATATCCAACTGGTACATACAAGCTGGAGAAGTGTTGAAAGGGCATTGCCATAAAACTTTACCTCAACAATAGAGACAGACTGTTATTACAGACAGTTATTTCCTGTGGCAGGTCCACAGTACCTGATATGCCTAAAACCAATAGAATTTAACACTATTCTACGCTATTCTTCAATTCTAACGCTAACAAAATGTGCTGGTCAAATTTATACACATGCCGTTTTAGGCATAGATGCTACCTCTACTGCAATGAACTACCTTAGCAAAAAATTGTATTTATTGTTAATAACATGCTAGTAGGCTACCAGAATATACTGATCATCAGTCTTGACTAGTGAAAAAAAACTGCCAAAGGTGAATTAAAAAAAAAAACAGTTCTCATCTTGACATTGTAGTCATTAGAAACATGTGACACCATTGTATCTAAAGGTGAGTCTCCTACACAGAGTAAACCAAACACTAGGGGAGGTGTGTGTCTGTGGATGTTGGTATTCTAGTTTCTGTGTGTGATCTTTGGATTAATAAGGATCTTTGTTCAGGCAAGGGAGAGACACTAGTTATACACGTCAAACACAACCAAGCTGCACTGTTCCCTGTGTCATGTGCTGTAGATGCTCATAGAAAACATGTGAGCTACAGCAATAGGATATGAAAAGGGTGTGTGTGTGCGTGCATACCTGCTCCCCAGGTGCAGGATGTAGAGATGGAGGCCCACAGGCTGAGTCGCTGTCTATCTCTGGGCTCGTTTCCCAGCCAGGCAGGGGAGGAGCTGGAGGAGCAAGCCAGCGTCGAGACGGTAATAGACATTATTTTCCAGCTGTCGCCTAAAAATCTCGTAACTTCAATTATTTATTTATTTTTTCTCCTTTTCTTAATTCACTGGAAAGCTTACACAATCCTGTAAATGACCCTAACGTATGAAACCGTTTCAAAACGCATCATGTAAAAAAAAATTGTAAAAGAAGTTTTTATAACACGTTTTCCATCTAACAGCAGTTACATGAACAGCGTATTGTAAGTGTCTCAAATAAATCTATATTTTACAATGCATTTTCATTGGCTCGGCTTTTTCCTCTCAACGAGTATCATGGCTCCTTCTCTAGAAACAAAGGAAACGATATCAGCCGTTAATTTCAACTTTTAAATAAAGCCGAAATCGGGATACACAGTATGAGGCACTTTTCATATTGGTATTATCGCTCTGAATGTATTTCGACTAACATGAGCAGAGCCTGTTCTCTCAAAACTAGAAAATGATATACTGAACATGTGTCTGTCTTTCTAACACTGAATGTCATCAGATGATCACATTCATGAAAAAACGAAGCACATTACAGTATATTTTCCATGCAGTTTGTATCTTTGGATGTAATACACCCTTCTCTATCCCCCCTCCCCCCACCAGTTGCATGGATCGCTGCGTTTCTCCCTCTACTACGACCAGCTGCAGTCCTGTCTGGTTGTCACCGTGCTGCAGGCAGAGGGGCTGCAGGGGAAGAGCCAAAGCCGCAGCCTCCAGCCCTTTGTCAGGCTAAGACTGATGAGGGCAGGATCAGATGGAGTGGAAGTGGGTGGGGTTGTGGATGAGAAGGAGGTAAAAAAAAATATGTTTGTTGTTTCTGCATAGAATTATGATCATTTCACGTTACAGTTCTACTGAAAGAACGCTGAGAATTGTAATATGAATTGAAATATTTCCCGAAATTTAAAGCTTCACTAGGCAACGCTGCATGTTGGCGCCCCCTAATGGCAACAAGGGGTAACTGCTTCGCCTTTGCAGACTTCAAAACCAATAAATCATGTAACGTGATGCCAGTAAACTGCACTTCTCCTATTTCAGCTATTGTTGGTGGGTCCAGCTTTCTCTGGACTCTGCTGTTTAGGAGTGCGTTTTGTATTTCGCTCTTAAATTTCAATTTGTCACTTCCTGTTCGCGGGGTAGATTTCCCACCATGACCACACTAGAATTGGATGGATGGGACACTCTCGCAGCCCCACTTTGTGATTTAGACTGATACGATAAGTGTATTTTTACATAAAACTCTTGCCTAGTGCAGCTTTAATATACATTATTTAGTAGGATTACTGGCAAAAACAACTTAATACCTTATTTTGAGTTTTAGTCGGTTTTTTTTCTCACCAGAAACACATTTTGCACAAATGTTTCTACACTTGTCATTAAGTTTCACCTAAAATGCCATTGGTAGCCTTTTTACTGTATAGGCGTGATGGATTACTGCTATGATCCTAGTGTGAAGAAGCAGCCCGTGGTCACTGGACAGTGCTGCAGCAGTGGCAGACGCGCATTGTGAAGGACAGCTCTAACCCTATGTTTGGAGACCAGTTCAGCTGCAGCCTGCAAGAGGAGGAGGAGCTGCATCACATCACCCTCAGGATGGAGGTGCTGCAGTAGAAAAACACTGTCTCTGTCTGTCACTGTCTCTTGAAGTAAGACAGATCCCTTGTCTAGTATCAAGATATTTTCACTTGTTTCAAGATTTTAACACTCAATACTCATGCAATTGCAATGAGTGCAACAGTTAAAGGTTAAATTCCTAGATCATCAACAGAACAAGTAACCAACAGTCAGGATCACCAGGGCCAGAGCCACAGCTCTCCTGGTAATAGATGTAACAAATCCTCCGCTGTCCCTTTAGAGTAATCAGCTGTCATAGAGAAGTGCATTGTGGGACTCTATAACTAAACTGTCTGTCTGTGTCTCAGGTGAGGGACTTTGATAAGTTCTCCAGACACGTGGTCTTAGGTGAGGTGAGGGTTCCTCTGGGGAACCTTAAGATCTCCTACCCTTTGGAACTACAAGAAGATCTGCAGACACCTCAGAAGGTGGGTCTCACATACACACACACGCACACACACACGTACATTTGTGTTCATGTATACAGACCATCTTTGTGCTTATATTCTATTTGTCTTTTTTCCCCACTGAATCAAGGAGGTCGATAAAGTTTCATCTTACCTTATCCTTTATTTTTTCTTATTCTTATATTAGTTATTATACTGTGTGTTCTCAGTGTATTATGACCGTACCTTGTATTGAATCTAAAAGACTTCCTTGAGAAAACAGATCTCTCTCTGTGTGCGTAGGATCGTGTAGGAGAGGTACTTCTCTCGCTGAAGTTTCTTCCCACTTCTCAGAGGCTGGAGGTTGGACTGCTAAAGATCAGAACGCTGCCCACTGAGACACACTCCGATATAAGTAAAACAAACACACACACACACACAAAGAGCTGCTAGCTGTCACACACATGTAATGCAATAATCTAGTTCCTAATCTACCTTGTCTGTTTGATGCCTTGTGCAGCGCTGTATGCCAGAATCAGCGTACAGTGCAACCAGTCCAAGCTACGGCACCAGAAAACCTCTGCAGTGGCCCGAAGACAGGTGACTGTCTTCAACCAGGCCCTCATGTTCTCCCTACCGGAGTTTCCTCTCCAACAGTGTAAAATCCTGGTCTCTGTGTACGAGACCCACACAGTTAGGATGCCGTCTAAGAATCTGATCGGCCAGTTGACTGTGGGGAAGGGGAAGCGTTCCGAGGACCAGCACTGGAGCCTGATGATGCACGCCATCCGCCAGCCAATAGCAAAGTGGCATTGCCTGTTGATCTGAGTTACAACTCAGACTGTAGGTCTCCTACACTGCCTCCACTGGTTGCCTGTGGCTGCTCATATCGAATTGCAAAACCTGGTGCTTAAAAGTCTGTGAAGGACTTTGCACCCCCGTACCTCCATGCCGTGGTCCAGTCCTACCCACCATGCTCTGTGTTCTGCCACTACCTGCCACTTGGCTTTGGATAAGAGTATCAGCTAAATGCCTACAATGTCAGGGTTAGGTGTTGGACTGGGGCCTTTCTTGGCAGCCACCCATACTACAAACATGGATGCACTTACAGTCCTGCATGGCACTTTGGATAGACGTGTACACTAAATGTTATGAATTGTCAGCACAATTTATGGGGGTGGGTAGACTTCAGTGTTCAGTGAAACCATTCATTAGTGATTTTATGTATGTTGAACCAGAGATGAATTGCACATGCACAACTCCAGCACGTCTCAGTATAAACTGGAACACAAATGTTATGAATGGTCTACCGTCTTCTAACTTGTAACCTCTTCCAGGGATCCAAGGCTGGGTGGGGATTTACTTGAAATATGTTTTTAACTGTTCCAATCCTTACTTACTACTGCCATGGACAAGGTCAACGAAAGGCTGCAAAAAACAAAAATCAAAGAGTTCAAAATTCAAAGCCTGGAACAAGCTCTCACCAGATGAAGCTTGTTTGTTGCCATGATTGTTTAAGCAATAAGACTGCTGATATATTAACATTTTTTCCTGCTGTCATCCCCTAGTCCAGTTAATGTTATAGTATACAGTATATAGTGTTACTGAATGTGTGTAATATATTTTTATTTTCTATATATATATTCTCTTAAGCTTCAGCTTATTCTATGATTTTTCATTTATCAGGAACCATATGTAAAAATGTACTGTAGGTGAGGTGACAGTACATACAGCGATGATGAGTTTTCTCTTAGTTTTCTCTTATGGTCCTTAGAGATTAATAATGTATCATGCTATTATTTTTAAAAGTCCTCCATTCATATTTATTCTAAAGGGAAATTATTGAAGCATTTGATCTTGAATGTTTTTAAGGAAGCATTTCAGTGAAAAGGGGGTTTATAAACCTAGTCGCACAAATTGGAGAGCTAATGAGTTTGAGTGATGACATCAAGAGGACACTTATTCTCGTGATAATAATCATATTGCTTAGTGAATTGATGGAGATGATGAAATGGCGTGTTGTAAAGCCTCAGTGATGGATTCTGTTGGGAAAACTATACAGTAGCTATAAAAAGTACCTCTTGACCTTTTGTACATTTTATTGTGCTATAAAATCTGTTCAAAATAAGAATAAAATTCCAACACAAAAATGTAGCTTGGAAAAGTATTCACTGGGCTAAAGTGTATCAAAATTGTTTCCTAGCGAGGAATTTTGAATACATCTTGTTGAATAAAATCGTTAACTAAAGATTAAGAGTTCAGCGTCAAGTTGTGATTTACTTGAGTATATTTATTTATAATAGTTGAGCGCTGAGGAGAGATATACACACACAGGCTAGGGTATGCAGATGTCTGTTAGAGAACTATCTGAACAGTGATTATAAAAGGGCAGAAAGACAGGAGGGGAGTAGTTTCTAAAACATCTACAAGGTTATTTACAACCTAGACAAAACAATATGTACTGTGTTGAAGGTTTCTTGAGTCAGTGATAAAGACATCATTTCTTCCACAGTTCCCCTCTTTGATACCAACAGTATCACAAACTGTAAGAAAGTACTTGATGAAAAGCAGCAGAACCACAGAAAATGTACAGCAGTCAAGTAAGAAAGTGATCAGGCAAGACAGATGAGAGAGGAATCTTTAAAGTAGTACTATTTCACCATCATGAGACTACAACAGCTCTAAACTTATTGCCCAAATGTATTACAATGTAACCCCAATAGAACAGAACTACTGTAACAACTGGACCTTTGGCTGGATACTATATCCATGCAAAGGGAATGGATCCTTTCATTTAAACCAAACACACTAAAGAAAATCAGTGAAAGGAACTGGGTCCTTTGCATGGTATACTAATCCATACCTCCTAAAAGGCTATATGCACTATAATATAAGGAAAATATTGTTGAACTTAAAGCAAATTTGTAGCATTTTTGTAGTAATTCATGAGGAAAAACCATATATAACTGCAGTATTGGCAGTAAGTTTATAGTGACCTAATCCTACTTCATGTATTCTTATAATATTACTATTGGGTCTTATAGTTTTTCTATGATATTTGTACATCTAGTATCCTTCTAGAATCTGTTCCAGTACTACTGTTCCTCAGTAGTTTGAGTGAAACCTGAATGTCATGGAGAGGATTTCTTGTCCCCTTCTTGAATACATTGTATCCATACCTCCTAAAAGGCTCTATGCAGGCCTATACAGTAGATGTTCTGGTCACTAGCTGTTGGCCTACTAGTTTTACTCTATTTGAGTAAATTCAGTAAATCAATGTGCATGTGCAGCAGGCATTGAATAAAATGTAATTAATTCATTTAAAAATTCGGTGGGGGGCTCAGCCCTCCCAAACCTCATGTCCTAAAATCGCCCCTGGCCCTGAATATGACAGATTTCAAGCAGCGCATCAACTTCTAGTCAGTGTTCTGCATTGAGAGAAAAGTCTATGGCCTTTGTACATAGGCTGGATTATTGAATCCCCCCCAGAGAACAGGCTCAGAAGGTACCGTGAAATCTTCAGTCGCAGTCAGACAACTGTAACATGCTGTGAGTAAAATCCGATCAGTCCGTTTGCATGACATGCAAATTACTGCACACGATGTCTAAAGTTGTGAAAAGTTTGACATTTTGTCAAAGTATAAATTTTAAAGATAAAGTTCTGAAAGAAATCACACTTCATCACGGTGCTAACAGAAACATTACAATTTAATGTTATTGAGATTGGTCAAACATTAGGCAAGATACTGAAATGTGTGTGTGTAGTACAATGTACAGACAGTTATGATCACTGTGGACATTTTTGAAAAGAATCTTTACAGGTCGTTTAACGGGGACCTTCTGAGGATGGTCTGAATTTTGGTTTGAATTCGACTCACGGTAAAAAAAAAAAAAAATCTTAACTGATTAACGGTGGACTTCATAATTGCCACTAGTTACCAGTATAAGAAAGTTTCTTCACATTTGGGCCAACATTCTCAGAAAAGTACAGATCTGTGGCATGTACCTTTTCATGGAGTTTTAAAGTTTCGAACTGTAGCGCCACCCTTGGGATAATTGGCTTCATCGTTTAGTATACGTCGTTTGGCATAAAACTGGACTACTGTGCAAAAGTTGTGGCTTGCCGCCACGCGCGCAGCTGAAGCACGAGCGGCGGCCCTGTCTGTCCCCAACTCTGATAATGTGTAAACCTGAACACACTTTTAAGTGGGTTGGAACGAGACCACTGTTAGTTTAGAGGGTGTGTTCTGTGGCTTATTGTTAAAACCACGGGGCGGTAAGTGAACTGTCTGCCCGCAAAGTTTGAAACACATAACTCGGCGATGCTCAAAACGAAACTAAAACTAATTCTCCATCCATGGTTTCGTTTTTGGTAAATAGCCACCCTGGCTGCAGAGAGATGCAGGCTACGACAACATACGGTGAGTGTGGCTATTTATTTGCCAGGCTCTTCTATCTATTACTAAATTACAGCAGAGCTGAATAACGCTGGTAAACGAGAGGCTGAAAACTGGCTGAGTAAGAGGTGCTCGACAGTAACTCAGAGTAACCTGAAGCGATGCTCGTTACCTCGCGTGACCTTAGCTGGCTCATTGTTTGAGGGTAGGCTGGAGCTTAACAAAGGGGACGTGCTTTTTGGGTTACTGGGGCGATTAGTTACATTAGGTACAATTTAGCATTTTTTTTTTATCAAAGTGAGAGAGGCGCAGGAGTTTTAATCAGCAGGAAATACAGAAAAGAGCTTAACTCGATGACAGTCTCTCTCTCTATCGCTCGCTTTAGCTACGTTACAAATACGTTTTCTGCTGCATTTAGACAAAATATAAAATGGTTGAGGAATAGAGAACGATGGGGATACATATATATGTCAATGACAGCATGGAGTCAGTCTTCTGGGGTCTGGATTTGTTCCAATATTTGTTTAAAAATATGAATGATATGATTTTTTTAAATTCATTGATTCCCACTGTAAGTCTATAAGTGTTAGACCATCTGAAGGTCTTGTGCCCCACCCTCACCAACCACATACATGCACTTGCTATGAGTGAACTCTATATGTGCTATTGTTTAAATGGAGTAATTGCAACTTTGAGGTCTGCAAGTGGCGTTGGCTTAATTCAACAACATTAATAACCAATGATGTATTTTATGGTGCGCATTTATTCTTTTGTGTGTATGTATGCTGCTGTGTGCGTATGTATGTGTGTGTGCTTTTGTGTCCTTGCATTCATACTTGCTCATATCTGTTTGTGTGTGTCCCAGCTGATGGAGACTGACCATGGAAGAGGAGGAGGAGGTCGACCTCGAGGAGGAAGACGTGTGCTCCGTTTTGGCTCAGGAATCCACTGAGCTCTTCCACATCCTCAGCTGTGAATCACCTGCGGTCCTAATGAAGTTGTGTGACATGATGCCCGGCGATGCTCGGCGCCTCATCGACCAGCCGGCCCTGACTAGCTCGGCGCCAGCAGTACGGGAATGCATCTCGATGATGTTGGAGTACTTCAGCACCGCGAACGCTGCGGTTTGCCGGAACTTTCTGCAGTGTATGTGCATGTTGTGTGAGAACATGCCTATGCACCTGGAGTCCAGGCTCATATCGGTGGCTGGATATCCAACCAGTGAGTATGAGAGAAAGTTATAAAAGTGTGTTGACATGTGAGGTAAGGTTTACGCAGAGTGTCTGTATTGTACATCCCAAATCTCTTTTAAGTGGCTAGTTCTTAAGTTAAGTTCAAACCTGTAGCCTTTAAATGTGGGGACCCACCAGAAACAAGCTGACCTACATGCTATTTGCCATAAAGCCATAGTTTCAAAACAGCAAGAGAAAAAAAAAAAAACTTTTTGAGTTGTTTAACAATATGTAAAGACTAATGAGTGATAGTATTATTGATACCAGGATACAGGCAAAAAAAAAACAGAAAAAAACCTGTCGTCTGTTTATCTGCTTTCATGTCTATCTGTCTGTCTGTCTGTCTGTCCAGCCGATGCCATGCTACCAGCCAGAGAACCAGCTTCTCTCAGAGACACAGGTAGTTAACTGTGTGTGTGTGTGTGTATGTCAGCGTGTGTAAGAACGTATAGTATATGTGCTCGAGTGTGTGTGAAAAGAATTATGTTTTGTGTATGTTGTGCACGTTAGATGAGCAGTTAGAGGTTTTGTGTCTTAAGGGTGCCTCAATGGGGCTGACAGCATTGCTCATTTATTTTCCCTGCCCAGATCTTCCTAGATGATCCAGGGATTTGAACCTCTAGGCTAGCTACCATCGTGCCCTCAGCTATTATTTGTGCTGCTTTGAATGTATTTGCACAGCAGTTTCCTGTTTCCTGTTTCCAACACAACATGACGTTACTATTAAATACTGTCTATGACAATCGACATAAACAGACCAGTAGATCTGTATGGCTGGTAATATTTAAAAGATATACTTTATTAATATAGCACTTTTGTATTCTCTTTTTGAAAAGTGTGCTGTAAAAGAACAGCATTCAGACTCTGAAATGTCTGATAAACAACGACATTTCAGCTATTTGTATCTGTAAGATGAAATTGAAAGTCGGTGTGGTTTAGACTGAACGTTAAAAATCCCCCAATTTCTTAGTTTTTCCCCTTGTAATCATTGCCATTGCTTCATGAATCAAATACACTTGAATCTTTTTCTATCAATTTCTTTAAAAAAAATCTTCATTTCATTTTACCTCTACTTGTTGTTTATGTTTGCATATTCTGGTGTAAACAGAAATGAAGAAAAATCAGCCCCTGCACATGAGTTGCAGTAGTCTGAAGGGGAGACCCATCATGCACTGCTGTACTGAACACATGCTCAGAGGACAGGGACTCTTAATCCACTCCCAGTCAGATGAGCAGAGCAGGGGCACCAGACCCACAGGGAAAAGACAAAGCAAAAAAAATGGCCTCACCAATGTTATATTAGTTATTTTCAAAATAATGGAATATTCCTGGAGCAAATAAAAAAAGCGTGCAATCTCTCTCTCTCTCTCCCTCTGTTGTGGTTCAGTTGAGAAAAGCCAGTCAAGATATTTTCACTTGAATATGTTTCCTCCACAAGTTCATCATAGCTTATCATGTTATCCACCTTGATTCAGTCATAATTCCTGCTGAAGGGAATAGGCCTGTTGTCAAATTTCTGCCTATCTATCATGGCTCTTATCATGGTCTATAGTTTTTCATAGATAAACTCTCTATCAGTAAGTCTAAAACTCTTGAGCCAACAAACTTAGTGACAAGCAAATGATTTGGAAGCTGAGTGTTAGTGAAAGATGTTTCTTTTTTTGAGATTTAAATATCAATAGTATCTACATTTGGTTTTCAGCCAGAGGTCTCAAAGCAGATAATACCAATGACAAACAAAAGTGAAAAAGGTGAAAGTGAAAGAAGGCAGTGTTTAGTCTGACAATGATCAGAATGTGTTTATCCAGTTTTACGACATTATTCTTTTGTTTCACTCTGGGATCCCCCTTTATTTCCTTTAATGCTTTACTTTCGTCTCTGCAGATGATTTTGAAACCAAAATTGATGTAACTGTGTAACTGATGTAACAGTTTATAGCGCCACTGTTTTTTACATTCTGGTATTCCGCCGTTTTTTCTGTCTCTGTGGTTTTCTGCACTGTAGATGGTTTTGAAAGCAGTAGCCCCAGTCTAACGGGTGAGAAGTCCCCATTGGCGCCCTCTGAAGAGAATGCCAGCAAACGCCCACGGATTGGTAGGACGGATGCACGACACAGAGTTTATTGCACTGTGGCTACATTGACATGCACAAAGTAACCCGGATATTGGCCATTCTCCAGTTCAAATCGTGTGAGGGTTAAGCTGTTTCATGCACCTTTGATACCCTGCAGTTGAGTCTCCCTGTTGCCAGGATTAAACCAGTGAACAGAATATTCCTCCTCCCTCTTTGACTCAGGTTACTTCTAACACAAGAGAAAAAAATGATGATTCCAATAGTATGCAATGCTCGCCACCATGTTTTTTGTTGACATCGAAATGTACCCATAATACT
>OOFE01045726.1:10105-61303 GCA_900323365.1 Monocentris japonica | reverse complement strand
GGACGGCCAGGTGCATTGTTTACCTGGAGAAGAAATGGCACCAGGATGCACTATGGGAAGCAGGCAAGCCGGCAGAGGCAGTGATGCTCTGGGCAATGTTCTGCTGGGAAACCTTGGTTCCTGGCATTCATGTGGATGTTACTTTGACACGTACCACCTACCTAAACATTGTTGCAGACCAAGGACACCCCTTCATAGCAACGGGTATTCCCTGATGGCAGTGGCCTCTTTCAGCAGGATAATGCACCCTGCCACACTGCAAAAATTGTTCAGGAATGGTTTGAGGAACATGACAAAGAGTTGAAAGTGTTGACTTGGCCTCCAAATTCCCCAGATCTCAATCCGATCGAGCATCTGTGGGATGTGCTGGAAAAACAAGTCTGATCCATGGAGGCCCCACCTCACAACTTACAGGACTTAAAGGATCTGCTGCTAACGTCTTGGTGCCAGATACCACAGGACACCTTCAGAGGTCTTGTGGAGTTCATGCCTCGACGGGTCAGAGCTGTTTTGGCGGCACAATGGGGACCTACACAATATTAGGCAGGTGGTTTTAATGTTATGGCTGATCGGTGTATGTGCAGATCAGTGAGTCAAGGCAAGAAGCATAAGGACTTACCTCTTGGCCCAAAGTCAGGAAGCTCTTCTGCAATTCTCGACCGAATTCAAGGTTGTGGATCACCTCTTGGAACTTTGACAAGGCTTCCTTCAGGTGTATTAAGGAAGGGAAATCGAAATTTGAGGTTTGAGCATAGTTTAAAAATAAAAATTCTCTCCTGCCAGTGTTCTTGTTCATTCTTTTGACTCAACTATGCATTAAATTACCAGAAAATATGCTATTCCAAAAGTGAACAATCCACACTTAGAGACAAAAATTACTCTCAGACACACACCAAAGCTAGAAAGCAAAAAATAAAGCAGTGGTCTCCAACCATATGCCATTGAAAGCCAACTGTCTGCAGGTTTTCATTCCAGCCAAACACTACGACAGCAGATTTCACGCCCTCGTCCCCACTGCCTTCATAAGTGCCACTCTGATAACTCAGATGAACTTTCTGAGAGATCTACCCTCAGACAGCCAAGGGAGCGAGTCAACAACGATGTAGACTTCAGGAGCGTATCTTACCCAAAATGAATTGTAGTGTTACTGGTAGTTTACTGTGCACCAACCACCAAGCAATATAGAAGTAAACATTTATTTAGGAAATTAACAAGGGCAAGTACATTTCAAACACTCTGCTCCCTGTTCGGACCCTACCTCCTGCTCTGCAAGTGGCCACTTGCGTGATGTATGGTGCTACGTATCACCAAGTACCGAGAGGAAGTCAAAGAGGGCATGTTAAAATGACTAATGAAAAAGGGCCAGAGAGGGTGAACTAATCAGTGAAATCAGCTCCTGTAGTGTTTGGTTGGAATGAAGAAAACCCTAAAGAAAACCCTATGCATTTTTCTAATTGAATTACAGCATTCCTAAGTAGGGCAAATGTTTTGTACATGAAAGGGAATTAGAGCACAAAATGGTTACAACACAGGCTAAGATAAAACAAGGTTCTGTGTACAAAGTACATACCAGCTGATCTTGATTCAGTCCCTCTCCGTTATTCTTCCTAGCCTGATAGTCATCCAGTTTGACCTGAAAGAATAGTACAAACAGGAGATTTAAGTTGAAATATTGCTAATAAGATACTATACTTCAACACATCAATGACACGTTAAAAAGAAAAGGTGCATCCTTAACATAAGTGAATCCTTCCACTGTTGGAAGAGAGCGCCCTAAGCATCAAAGTGTTTTTGAACGTGAAGGTGAGCCAAGTTAGGAAAGATGTATTATTTAACAAAAGAGGATTGCTATGAAGACACATTTTTATTCTTTAATGAACTACAGATACCTTTTTCTTTTCCAAGTTGCGAACCTTCTTGTCAATCACACCCAGAATCTGCTTCATCACCTCAGAATGACTCCCAGTTACCAACTCTGGACTGGCAGACTGGACAGCATTGTTGCCAACCGGTGCTGAAGGCATCTATAAAGGAGGTTACAATAAGTAGTTACAGAAAAAAGGTTATGGAAATTTGTGTGTGTTTTTGGGGGGGCATCCACAAGCATTCACACCTAGAAGCAGTCCACTATAACCTCAGACTTGTTCTCTTGGCCAATGGCAGCTCAATTTGACCAACTGTGGGTTAAGTGCCTTACTGAAGGGTACATCAACACTACTTGTTGAAGATGGGGCATGTTTTGTCTTCAATTCCCATGCGCAGATATTCCTTGCTGGTCAGGAAATTTGAACCTTAAGACTTCACAGCCGCAAACTTGTCACTATAACCATTGGGAAATTGGCATATTGGAGAGTGAGTCCAGAATTTCTGATCAAAATCCTGTTGGTAACTTGCTTCGAGTTGGCTGGCCAAAGCTCACTAGCTATCAGGCAAAATATTTGGGATGAACATGACACATCTTCCTTCAGAGATGAGCACTAACTTTAAAACCACTACTCAAACCAGGCTACTCAGACCACACTATATACCTGTGGCAACTTATGAGTGCTCACTGGTTGTTGTGCTATGTAAAGGAGAAAAGGCTACAACAGTGATTATTAATTTACAAGGTCTTTGTAAATAATAGTAATACTTATTTCTCCAATCTATTGAAATGAAGCAACTTATGTAAAAGCTTCTACTCCCAAAAAGCTGCTCACATATGCAGATCCTCAACAATATTTTCATTATTTTTAGTCTGTTGACACTGACGACATACCTTTATTTATTATATAATAAATATAACTGCTATATTGAGTGACTCTATTACTAGTTGGTGATCAGTCTGACTCGAGGAATCAGATCAAGGCTGATCTTAGTCGTTAGCTGAGGACAGACCTAAACTGAGGATACCTTGTATTGTGTGTTTGGGACAATGCTAGCATTACCTTAGCTAACGTAACATCATTCAATTAGCCAGGGTAAGGCTTGGCTGAAGCTAGAACCCCATCCATTTCAAATATCACAACACCGGGCCCCGGTTACTGGTCGAGCTAACTAACCCCTTTCCATTTGTATTATTAAGCAGCGAATACAACAAATCAAAGTCACTCATAATCATTTGTTAATCGACAGTTACGTGTAACGCCAGTAGGCAACTGCCTTGGCAGAGGATGTTAAACGCATGTGAAATGCCGGCCTGATTTTCACAGTTCAATATTGGAGCAGCTTATCTCCCTCCTCGTGTACGCCAGCTAAATTGGCGTTAGCTACTGTTAGACTGAGTTAAGTAATGATAACTGACAGATTCCTCTTTTGACGGTGTTAGCAAGCTAGCTTCTCAGTGGTGCAAAAAGTCGAAGCAGGTAGCGTCCTAATCTCCATGTCGCATTGTTAGCTGGCTAGCTAGCGTGCTCGCTAAGTAGCTAGTGGTCTAACTGGATATCAAACACGAAATCGAGGAAAAAACACAATTAATTTTGAGCGCAAACAAAAGAAACGAATAGGCACAATTAATTCAATTGTTAAGAACAATTGAGACAAACTTGAACGTTTCTACTTCTTGTTTTGTCCATTCTAGTCGTCTCGAGTGAAGATGACTGTACATTAATACGATTTTTTTTTTTTTACATAGTCGTTCGTTGTTAACAATATTTCCATACCTTTATACTCTTTGTCCTCAAAGAGATTTCCTTTGTTGGATTTAACGTTAGCTGTATAGGTGCAATGTGGTTCGTGTAATTTCAGTGGTATTTTTGCAGTAATGATGCTCGTACCGGTCAATGGCTTACTAGCTGTTGCTGAGCTAACGGCAATGGCTACAAGGACCCCTGTGGTAACCCCAGGATTGCCTGACAGTAAAAAACATGAAATTCGATAGAAGGATCATTGGAGTCTTCTTAGACCTACTGTCACACCTGACACTGCTGTCATGGACTTTTAATTATATTGTTGTGTAAATTAACATTGTTTCGGTTATACAAAATGCATGAGAATAATTTGCAATGTACAGTAGAAAAGGGAACAATTACAGCTTTAGACTTCCAGATTTCTACAGTGATGCAGTAATGGACTACAGTTAGAGTCAGTAATAGTATGGTAATAGACAGTGTTAGCGAGTCGTTAACAGCATGTAGCCCTAATTTATCTTCTGCTTTAACTACATTTGCTGTAGATTAATGATATTTTAACTAATTCAAATTGTATTACTTAACTAGTTTAGGTACATTACAACAAATTATTTTCTTGTAAAAAGTAATTACAAGAATACAAACATTAACCATTTGTGACAGTGTAAGGTGCATCCAAGACCTTAATGGACCTCCATCAGTGATCAGTAGGAATTGCAACAACATGGATGAAACTTATCACTCCTATACCAGTCTCTGGCACACATACCCCCACCCTGCAATCCCCCTGCCTGAGTGATGGTGGCCTGTAATGAACTCAAACAATAAAGTCACATTTTCCCAATAGAGACAAGTAAGCCAGCTAATTAGAGCAGATATCAAAGAGAAACTTCTAGTGAAGAGGTAATACCACACAATGAAAAATATTTTAGTAACATTGCAGCTTTTTTTGGCTTGAGAACGAGGCTTATCAGCTTTCCTAGCTGAAATGTCATAGCACCAGCCTCTATAGTTAAGCAATTGCACTTAAAATGGCAGGTGGATGGTGGTTTTCTTATCTTCCCAATTTGTTGGGAGTTTTTGTTCCAAAATAGGCCCGAAAGTGAGCTTTTCAAGCCCGAAATCACTGTGCCATCGGTGGTGATCAACAACACTATTAACCCTGCAGATATGGTTATTTTGTGCTATGTGCTATAACCTATAACTCCCCTTGATGAAAAGCATGACATCCATTTGAACAACTGACCAATTGACAATTTAACAAATCTGTTTATATGTTATACAGCGTGCGGCTGTGCTTTTTTGTTGCTAGCTCTCTTTTGAACCCTTCCACAGCCAAATAATTAATGAATGTCTTCAGTCCTCATCCCCTGGAATTTATGTTCATATTTAGCCATCTCATATGTGTCTTTGACCTGTTCGTACCCCACAATGAGATATGTTAAGCATATGTTTTTTGCACTCAACAGGACTCATTTAGAAGCAACATTTAGAAGATTTTTTTAAAATTTGGCTTTCCTTGAACATGTGTCGTGGAAAATTGCCCGTAAGCACTCAATAATTTTGAAATAACACACAAAACACTGATAGGTTGAAGTACAAAAATATATTGTATACAGATACCGTATATTGGAGAGCGATACCTTATCACGGATCCCACAGAAAGTCAAAATCTCTCTATGCTCTCTCTCCCTGAAACTCAGCTCACTACCATCTTTATAGTTTCTTTAGAAATCAAATATGTCTCTCATGATTGGTTCTCTATACTAAGATAACATGGTTCATCCTATAGACTATCTCCACATAGTAGTGGTCATGTCAAGGTCAGATTTATGACCTCCTTCAAGGGCCTCACTGGCTTGTTCTGCAATACTCAGGCACATGTCCATGGCATGTGACAACACAGTATCAGTACAACCAGCCACAAAATGCTAAATGTTAAATACTAGCATTCCATGCTAATTTACTTTCACACATGAATGCCAGACCCAAAATAATAATACATTCTGAATCCAAGACAGCTGAATTGGAAAGCAAATTTAAACATTTGCATCAATTCTCTACCACTACTTCTCTTAGGGCACATACAGTATCACCTCACCAGGGCCTGCCATCTTCCTGTCTATTTCCCACCATTTCATGTATTGTGATGAGCAGCCATATTGATGTGGACTTGTCAGCTGACTCAAAATCATTGAAGTGCATAAAATAACAACAGCCTTTTCTGAATCAGAATCAATGCATGATATATACAAAAGGATCAAGTTTGATTGTGAAAGAATGTCAACCAAATCAGAGGGAATGATGATGTCCCCTAAAGGATGAAGAGAAAGAAAAAGCATGAGTCAAGATGCTGTAGAATGAGAAGTATTGAACTTGTATCAATGCAAAACATTTCAATCTTCTGTAATTGTTATATAGTATGGCAGGATTACAAACACATCAGAAAGGCTTATTTCTCAGTAGTTGTCAATTAGTCAATAGTGGTTTGAGAACAGCTGTCTAACCAAGTTCATAATTGTGAATTCATAAAGCCATGACTTGTCAGCAAGGCCACTGTGTAAGTGCAAATCAGGGATCCCAGACAGATATTGAAGTCGACCTTTCTTTAGTCAGGCTGCTGAACAAATTCAAAGGTCTCACAGATGTCTGCCCCAAATAAAACCTGTCATGGCTGGAGTCTTTCAAACTCTGATCCTGAGAGACTAGGCCTGATATTGAGACACAAAGCAGAGCTCACTTAAGGAAAGCCCTGCTGCTGCATCACAGATCCATTAATTAATATTGAGCAACACAGACCACAAGTGTGAACAGTTGGATCTAGCGGAAGATTAGATACTACGTGCACAAACTCAACTATAAATTCATCCTAGTAACAGCAACGAATGGTCAGAAGATGGCGCAAACCTCCCTTATAATGGAAGGGTACCTCAAACTGTGCTGAAACTCATACAATGGGTTCAATGAATCAGTATCCATGTTGTAAATGATGAGTTTGAAAAGATGTTTATAGTTGTAAATATTGAGAAGCATGTAAAATGACACATCCTGTTTATAGATCATCCTGTGACCTGATAGATCCTAATCATGTGACTTATTGTACACCTATAAGATTGAGATATGCAGTTGTATTTCAGACATTGAGGGAATTGTAATTTCAAAACATTTGTCTATTTGCTCACTTGTGTACATTTGCACTATGGCATTTAGGTGTCTTTTTACTCAGGAGTGTGTATGAACACACACACTGTTAAGTTTCATTTGGACTTAGTTACATTAAGCCAAGCATGTTGAATAATCCAATGGAAACTTTAGGCGTGCACATCAAAAGCCACTTATTCAGGAACTTTCAGCTATCAAAGTTATGGGCTGAACAGGACAACGCTACATTATTCCTTGTAGAAAGTGAGTACCACTCAAATCCCAAAGAAGGACTATGGTTTGTATGGACAAGGATGTCCATCCAAACAATATCTGGTGGAGTTTAAAATTGAGTTGGATACAATGAGTTGTGGAAGGTAATGCAGCTTTGAATTACTTACATCCTGATGTGCTGCGAGTGTGTATATAGTAAACAAGAGGCAGCTAAATAAGTACAAGTTGGGTGCATACAGGGTTTGCAAGATTTTCACTGCATAACCAGCAAAGCCTGATACACCCAAATACACCCAAAAATGAATGTTAATAAACATGTGTTCTTCATATATACATAATACCATTGTGTAATGTTACTTATCAATGTGAGAATTATTTTCCTAAACTTTCTTTTAAATTTAAATGTTAATGAAAAAAGAAAGAAATGTACTTTATTTTGCATGAGCAGCAATTGTCAATCAGACAACTTTAGCTTTTGTCTCACACTCTTCCTAGTGGTTCTAGACCACAAGCTACTTTCAAGTGAAAGTTCTTCACTGCTAGAGGAACTGTCACAGAGTTTGAGACAAAAAAACAGAGCTTTCTGATGTTCGATCGGTTTCAATTCACTTTGTATAGAGCTTTGAGAAAAGATACAATGTTTTATTTTGAAGGGCTTCCATATACCTGATTTAAGGGTTGAACTTGAACACTTTCCAAACACCAGTTACAGCATACTGCTTGTGTGTTTTGACATCCTTTCTTTTAACAGTGTAGTGTCTGCTGGGATGAGAGAAGAAAATAGCAGTGAATGAGATGGAAAAGTGGAGCACCAAAAGGCAGAGCAGGGGTTAGTAATAAAAGGTCCCTCCAAACCTTCCACATTAGGTTGCACTCCAACAAATCTTGTCATGTGTAATAACCAGGCTGTGCTACACAAATACTAGCAAATCAATGCACAATCCGGTCTTGATGAACTAAACTACAGAAAAAGAATACTGTGCAAGGAACAACCATGTGCATCTTAATCATCAGCAGTAGCTGTGACGTGATGCACAGTACATGGAACTACAATTACATGTTCTTATCACTTTCTCTCTCTCTTTCTTTGTCTTTCTCTTGTATCATTCCCTTAGTTTTTTCCCTTTCAGAATCCATATTTAGGGAGATCAGAGAATCAGATTTAGGATCTCTCACACTCTGCACAATGAGGTGAACAACACAGAAGTGAGAGCATGGATACCATCAGGCCATCAGAGCTCCAGACCTCTTCACACCTCCTTTATGATCCCTGTGTCTGGCTCTCTCTCTCCTGCTGGGTATGCATACAACTAGTGAGGTGGGGGTTTATGGGTGTATGGATCTCCAGCTCCTCTCTCTGATGTGGGCTGCAGAGTAATGGCCGTACATCCTTCAGCGCTCTTCTCCTGCAGCACATCTGACTGGATTAAATATGTGCAGAGGATTTATTGGCTGAAAAACCACAAGAGCCCCACAAACACTTTAGCCCCAGACCACTCCTAGTGCAGCCCAGGGAAGCACAGGAATTCAACTGCAACCCCCAGGCTTCTCCTTTTTCCTTCTGTCCTCTCCTCTTCGCAATATGTATCTTTATATCCTCTCATCCACAACCTTCCCTCTCACCCTTATTTTATCTCAACCCTACATGAGAATTGTCTCTCGAAGTCCCTGTGTTTTTATACATAGCTATGAGTTCTATGTTATATGTTCTTTTATTTATGATAAATCACAACAAACACAAATAGGTGAAATCAGGATCTTGGGTCCACATGTGTCACAGACTGATTACAAGCATCTCCACATAACTACCATTATCATTCTTACAGGCAGAGGATATTATTCTCCATCGTGCAAAGTTAGAGGTTTTATTTTGGAGTGAGGTTCAAGGATGGATTTGAGTTCTTTGGCACAAACTACAATTTGATAATAAGTATCTCTACTAAAGACTTTCAAGATGATGAATTCTTCTCTGTGTTTAAATTCAGATGCACCATTTTCCTACTGCAGTGTACTTACAAGATGAAAACCTACAATGCTTTTGGCACTGTGGGTATTTTCCTTACCTTGCATTACCTTATACCTTATGCCCATCCTTAGCATCCAGCTAAGCATGGGCAGGATAATCCTGCTGGTAATCACGAGAAATATCCATCAGGGTACACATCTATCCATGTGCACTCTGGCACTGGGCCTGTGGCTTCTCACTTTCAGACAAAGTGTGTGAGACTATTATTCTCACACACTATTATTCTTTGTCTTGCAGTCTTAATTTCTCAATGCATTCTTCACAACCCCTGTTAGTGTAGACCTGACATCTTTCTCTGTCTGTGTGTCTGTCTGTCTCTCTCACTCTCTCCACAAAACAAAACATAATAACATCTGAACTGTGAGAGAGCCTTGTGATGAGCCTTTTTACACTCACATTTACTAGAAAAATGCCTGCTTCTCATAATCAGGCCTATGACTGTAAGAACCTTCCATTGCTCCATGAGGCCAATGACCAGTTAATAAGTCTCTACTATATCAACGAACACACGTCAGTCAATATCCTAATCTGATTCAATTATTCATCAAAAGACCATCAGGTGGAGGGCCAACACAATGTACCATCTCAGTGCGATGGGTGCCAAGGCAGCACATAACTCAAGGACTCGAGCCTGGCACCACTGTGATCAACAAGCTAATGTTATTATAATGTGATGATATTCACCTTTGACCAATGTGTACTTTTACTATTTTCCCACATTCAGTGTAATCTCTCTCTCTCTCGCTTTGTCTCTCTGTTTCTGCAGGTCTCTAATCTGCATCAATAAAATGCCCTTGAATCAGTCAGCACAACAATGACAATGGAGGATTGCATTTGAAGCCACACAGTACGTGTGGCTTCTTAGATTGAGAGTCAATGGAGGATTGCATTTGTTTTACTGGCTGCACATAGTCCTCACTAAAATGTACTCTAATTCAACAATCCATCCCTGCTGTATATATAACCTGTGTTTTCCATTAAACTCAAAATACTTCACTCACTACTCAGCTAGCTGAGCAGAATACATTGGTAGTAAAAGTAAATGACGATGCATGATTGAATGTCTTCTCAACCACACTGAACACTCTTTGTGGGTGAAATAGCACACAGCTTTTCAACATATTCCCAACTCAAAAAGCCTCTGATGGCAAGTGTCAGAGATTGTATTTACATTTTTTATATATTGTTCATGAACATGAACATTCCTCAGCAGAGAATCAGATATGCCCTAGACAGCAGTGCAGTTAGAGAGAGATAAATCAACACAATCAAATCAAAAGTCAAATGAAAAGGCCTTTGAGGCCTGAAGCATGTTGCACCAAGGAATGAAAGTGACAGGTTTCTCTCACTCAAAGACAAAGTACAGATGCATTTATCTACTGTATCTCCCTCCTAGGGAGCATGAGAAAGACACAGTCCATGCACAGACAACGAGAGATCCAGGCTTTTTTGTTTTGTATTGCTAGATGGTTAGCACTGTGAGCAAGGGAGTAAATGAGAAGGTGGAGGAATGGTAAACTATGACCTTTGACTTCCTGTTATGGCATTGCGTGACTAGTGTTGGCTCCTGAACCCCAAACCTTACCGCAGCTGCTCCATTGGGTCAGCACTAACCTGGTCTGCTCAGTGACAGGAATCCACACACAAACTGATCTTATCTGACAGCATGAAACCAGAGCAACCCTGGCACTTCTGTCCCACAGAGCCTGGCCCAGAGGGCATCATGGGAACTCTTGGGAAGACTACCCAGGGACAGAACACTGACAGAGGTTTATAGTATCCCGACCACCTCTGAGACTGGATCAGGAATATCATCTATCATTCATGGTTGGGCAGTTTTCCAGGTCAGTTACATATTCAGGAGAAAATATAGGACTTTTTTTAATGTAACCATCCATACTGTGTCATGGAAGAGAGATACATTATCTTATTTATTATCTCTTGATTTATCTTGTTGGAAGTGAAATAATTATAAAAGTGCAACAAATGTAATTATGTATATCAAACTTAAGGTTTTGCATTTGCAAAAGCAAGCATACAAGTGTTTGCAAATGTCTAAGAGAGAATAAGAATATTATACTCTCATAACATAAACCACCACAAACACTTTTCTACCACTACAAATACACACACATACACACACACACACAAACAAACATCTGATGTGAGATGGTGTGATTGCATTAGGTCTATTACTAAGGTGCTGAATATTAGAGCTCACTTTTGAACTTGAGTGAGTTATTCCATTTAGACCAACAAATGTAGCTTGATATTTATGCACTTGTACTGCCAGCAAAACACCCAGAGGCTCCAGAGTGGTTTTCAACCAAATCAAAATAGGCGGATGCCAGATATAGTAGATCCTTACAAGAGATGACAAGAGATGAGCTGAAATATAGTTGGGCACTGCTTTGAAACATTCTATGGTTTTCATCAAAACTCAATCCATTTTGCAGTAAAGTGGATGGAATGTGTCATGTTTACTCTGAGTTTAGATTCCAATCAATTTGGATGGAAAACTAAACCTAAACTTGGAGCCAAATAACCTCCACTGTAGGTCTGTGTATTCTAACTTTTTAAAAGAGTTTTGGACTTCCACTGTTAAGTCGAGTGAAATCTATCCATACCGAGAAAACAAAACAAGACTGATGTGCAGATAATAATAACTGTGTGTGTACATCTCTCCTGAGCCCTCAGCTTCTTGCTAATAATATACTCAAGCAATTCATGACTCGAAGACTCTTTGTCAACCTCTAAATTTATTCAACAGTATGTTTTATCCAAGCAAGTCCAACTAGAAACATAGTCAGATGTCTCCCAATCCCTGAAGATGGTATCAACCACCAACCATGAATGGCCACAGAAATCTCAGACCTTTTCAAATATTAGTCAAAGATTGAACATGTCATGTTAATAAAGTGGAGGTTTGGACTATCAAGTCGAAAAGTTAGGATACACATTATTTTCATGAAATTGAATCATGACTCTATGAATGAACAGGCAGTCAAGTTGTGAGTGTTCCTACAAGATACTACTAAAAGAGAGAGCTCTAATAAACTAAGCTTAAATATACAAATATGTATATGTATATATAAATGTATATGCTTTATAAAAATGAAAGAGCCAGTGGACAAGGCAGACCTGCACAGAAAAGCACACAATAAGACTGACATGATGCCTGAATGAGAAATGCAATACACATTCATCATATGCCACATTGGTTGAGCTTAAACAAACCTGTGCAGACCTGAACAATGACAAATGCATGACTGTTTTAAACGAGCATGCACAGAGCTCTGATATGTGCATGATAGTTTCCTATAAGTATTCATGCAGCATCAGGACACACGAGCAAATGACGTCTGGTTTACATCCTCAGTCTCTCATGACTCCTCTGTATCCCAGAATTCCCTGTGTTTCTCGTGAGCAATTTGCTCTGAGAAGGTGCATATCTGGAACCTGTCAGCATCCCCTTAGAGACTCAATTATACAGACTGGCATAATTAGATCAGCTTTGATTGCTGTTCTAAATGACGGGAATAACATGAAACGGTGTGTTTGTCATCCCCACCCATCTCTCTCTGTCTTAGTGCTATTGGATTGCCATGTACAATTCTGTCCAGCTCCAATGTCTGTCATGTCTGGACCTGGTGAAAGAGTGGGCGTTGTGATGGTGATGAAGGGCTGACGTGGCAGGTACTCTGTGGACAATCTGGGGTCAGGCTCTAGATTGAGCATGAAGAGCCTTCAAGGAAAGGCAGACTTTGACATTACACAACAGGCATCTGTCACAGTATGTGGAATTATACAGAGCAACCAGAACCTCAAGACTCCGTTGCAGACATACTCATTGGCACGCAAAGGATGACATCCACTTGAGGATAGTTCCAGTGCCACTAAGAAACCAGAATACACAAACAAGACAGACTTTGAACATCCACTGTTCCACATGATGAACAGGTCTCCCTTTGTGTACGTGTGAACACGAGAACATTTGTGATACATGGGTATATGTCCTGTTACATTTGGTAGTCTGTGCACATGTGTGTGTGGGGGGGTGTGTTTGTGTGTGTGCACATGTGCATGTGTGTGGTCTAGTCACAAACCTTTCACTCTGTCACTTTCTCGGACATTTAATCAAGTGTCCTTTGCATGTGAACTTTCAAAAGTGATCACTAGACTGCCTCTGTGCCCTGGGATAGTGTGCAGATTTCCACTGGTCTTGTGGCAACATTTCAAAACCCCAACCTGATTACCCTCAGCTGTGTAATTGAACACCCTTTAAATACCAGACCAGCTCAGGTCCTGTCAGATACAACCCTCATGAAGGCAGCTTTGTCTGTTGAAATGTTGGTTTGTGTGCGGCTACTGTTTTCTGAATTAACATTTCGAAACCATACCACATTTGCTGAACAACAATCCTCTATCATGCACTCTGAATATCATTTGTCAACAAAAGTACAATGCTGAGACTTTGCTGTTAAATGTCTGAGAGAACCTCTGATAGTCACTCACGATTGAGATGTGATAGATGGCCGACCTTTTAACTTTATATTCTTACCTGTACAGCGGTAATGGTGAAGTTTTCCCCCTTTAACAGAGAAAAGTTGGGTTCTGAAAACCTGAGCACAGTTTCAAATAAACTGAGACTGACGTGAAATCAAACTGGAAGCATGGGAGAAAGCAGGTGGAGGAAAAAAAGATATATCACATGTCTATCAAGTGCTCACAATGATGTGGGTTTGAATCACATACAAGTGATATTTTGTGATACTCTAACAGGAATACAAACATAGAGTACAAATATATTGATATATGATGTAATCACTCCCATAATGCATTACATGTCAAATATTTTAGTTTTATTACATTTTCTGCATATTTATGTACATGTAAAATAACAGTTAATTGACTGATAATTTTCAAACCTATTTTTAAAGAAATAAACAGTGGATCTTGTGGTATTATTATGATAGATGGTTTTGGACCTTTTTACCTAATACACTGTGTTGAAACAACAATCCAGTAAAAAAATAATGGGAGATTGCACCTTTAATGATACTTCTGTCAAATACTTACTCAGTGGGGCAATATATGATAATACACTTACTTAATGTTGGTAATCCATATGTATTAAATTCAAGGGTTAGTGATTTGTTTTATTTCAGGTACAAATATATCTGCTCAGTTACTTAAAGAAAGTAAGAAATGTGGCATGAATTTCTTTCTTTTCTTTTGTGATGGGGAGTTGCATGAAACACACATTAATGTTTTTAACCTTCAAAAAGTTTCATGTTTAAGAGTATTGAGAGAGAGAGAGAGAGAGAGAGAGAGAGAGAGAGAGACAGAACCTGTGTGTTACTTTGTTCAATGTGTTGTGTTTTCAGCACATCTGAGGCTCAACAGTTCATTATGTAGTTAAAGCTCCGGATCAAGTGGTATTGGTGGTGGTGTGACTGTGCATTCATTGTGAAGCAGCCTTATGTTACATCAGGTAGAGAGGAAAAACAGGCTGTTGAAATGTGAGCTTGGCAACCTTCCCATCTTCAACCCTTAAATTATGTAGGTTTATTAAGTCTGGCTGACAAATGCTCAATTTGAGCATATAGTTTTTAAACTGATGCCAGTTGACTGTCTTGATCAGGCACAGACCTTTCGAAGGGGAACCCCACCCCCAACATTA
This sequence comes from Monocentris japonica, assembly GCA_900323365.1. NCBI lineage: Eukaryota > Metazoa > Chordata > Actinopteri > Trachichthyiformes > Monocentridae > Monocentris > Monocentris japonica. Next base: position 46,611 of record OOFE01045726.1, on the reverse strand, counting down.
ACTTACAAACATACCCACAAATACACATCTATCAACATGTGTGAGCAGTAACTATCACAAATTTTGTTTTCATGTTTCATGTTTTCATTTTTCAAAAAAGCCAAAAAACAAATCATTGTCAGTCTGGTAGTTAATGTGTGACTTATAGTTTGGTAAAAGTGAAAATAAAAATGGGAGAAATCCCCTTTACAGATTTTAAGGACCCAAACACTGAATAGATACATGGTCATCTTCATCCTGCTATGATTTCTTAGGGCCATGAAAGTACTCGGGAGCACGATGGTTCAATTCCTAGGACTTTCTGCATGTTCTCCAAAGGTGCGTTTGCAAGGGTTTCCTCCTCCGTTCCAAAGACATGCAATTCAGGTGCATTGGAGTCTCTAAATTGCCCATAGTTACAAATGTGAGTGTCTGTGCTTGCCCTGGTGTGGACTGGTGACCTGGCCATGGTGTCTCCCTGACGTCCACCCAGTAGGAGGATAGTGTCCAGCCCCCCACCAACCCTGAAAATGATTAAGTGGGTAGAAGGAATAAAGGTTCTCTACAGTTGGAATTTTTAGATGGTGACATTTCTTTCCTACAAAAAAGGCAAGATAAGTGAGGGAGCAAGAACGCCGGTGTTTACCCCACCAACACAGAGATGGAAGTGAATTAAAAATGTTTAAACATGATATCTGTCTGGCTTGTCTTGCTTTGACTCATGATAAACTGTGGCTAATCCCTCTGCTGTTGTTTCCACTCTATTTTTTTTGTGCTCATGCTGAGGCCTTTGAAGTCCCAAGCCATCATGTCCTGAAAATAATTATTTTTTGCTTATGGTATAATACTTTGTTTTTCTGTTTGATTTCAGTCCGCTTTAACTTGAAAATGAACTTTCATTATCAACTCCATTATTTTATTCAGCAATTCAGCAACAATTGTAATCATCCACGGGGAGCTTCTGAGTTTAAAGGAACTATTTTGAAATTCAAAATGTAATAAAGCTTCTGGTGTGTCCATCCATTTCCCATCAATAGCCTTTGGGAGGTCAGAAGGTACACATCTTCCTGAGGTTCCTGAGGACACGTCTTCTGGTTTTAAACATAGTAACAGCCAGAAGGAATAGCTTCAGAGAATGCAGGCTCTCCTGTCAGTGGAATAAGGCCAAGCCATTCAGATAGCCAGCAGGGCTTGTTTCTCCCTGTCAGTGAAGAGAGGAGACCGTGAACAGCGTAAATACAGCACTTCCTCCCCCTCCTGGTTTTCATTCTCAGAAGCATTCTCCTCCCACTCTGCACATCTCCTCACAGATCCTACACACACACAAGCACACACGCACATACACACACGTATATACACACTCCCAATTAGGCTGTGTGGCCATTTATGGACAACCTCTAAGAGATGACATAAAGCAGGGTCCAGTCACGTGCCGACAGGACCAAACAACTGGAAATGAACGTTCCGTACTTGATATAATATAGCCCAAGTCTGTGTAAGCATTTTCTCATCCATAATTAAACTTGACATAACTTTACTAGAGCATTCTTCAGGACAAAGGCACGCAGGACAAAGTAATTACAATGACCTTATAGATGCAATCAAGAGCTCAGTGTCCTCCAGCAGTTCTCTTCTTTTTGTTCCAGAGGACCATCTTCAGCGCTTGTGTTTGCTGCTTGTTCTGCAAAACAAACAAAGACAAGCAGAGCTGGAACAGTGATTAGAGAAATCAACAAATCCTCCACAGGACGTGAGCGCATGGGCCTCCAGGCCGGATCAGGTTCTTTGGAAAGGGTGAGTCAATGAGGTTAGAGGACGAAGGGTGAATGGGAGGAGGGGGTGGGGTGCTGAGGGACCAGAGGTGTGAACTCAGAGCCGACAGAGCAGCCTGTCTCAATTTGGTTTACCATATCCGTCATGGGAACATCATTTCTATTTTCTTTTCATTACAAGACCAATCTCTTCGCAATCCTTCCAAACAACAGTGGAATAACAGCTTATTTGCTCTGTGTGGCCTTGGTAGAAGGTGGGGTAATTGTAGTCTGTATGGAGGTCCTTTGAATCCCTTTTGTTGTTGAGCTCAGCCTTCGGCAAAGGTGGAAACAATCTTTTCACTCATTGTAAAATCAGTGGGTAATTGGTGAACCATTAGATTTCATTTTTCCCACATCAATAGGCAGCCCTCTTGATTTTCTTCTGCTTCTCCCAAGTAGACCCCCATGCTCACAAACCTGTTTCACCAACATGTCCCCATGATACTGTTTCAGAAAAAAAGTAGAAATTGAGAATAAGATCAACATTGTAACATATATCAGACCCCAGGTACCTTATTTCAACAACTTGAGTAGGAGTGGAGATTTTGATGGGCTTGTGACTGATGCTTGCAGAGGACAGTGAGGAGACGGTGGCAACAAAAATAGACTTTAGATTTTTTGTGCACAGCTTCAAAAACCAGAAGAACAAACTAGGACACACAATTTAGGACACTTTTTAAAAAGTTTGCACAGTTACAAAACATGAGCAGATGTCTCCCTGTCTGAATTTATTTGGCCAGACAGGTGAGTGATGCATATTGCCATGGCTTGGCACGCCCATGCATGCCTCGGCTGTGTCTTTGCCTAATTGGCCTTCCCACACACAGCCTGGTTCAGATCAGAGCTGACAGTGTGTGTAGCAGGCATATAGAATCATTCTCCACATACGTGTGAAACACTTCAAGGTCTGTTTAGAGTTTCCCTGAGGACTGGCGAAAATGTGTTTAACTGTACAGATGGCCCTGGCTTTGAGACTGGGCAGTGTGGGTACCAGTCTATTAAAAGAAGATAAAGATGATGATGGCAGGATATCAGTTACAGGAGATATGGCGCCACTAAGGGAGTCTGTGTAGTTGTCAAGGTAAGGTTTGGATCTGCTGGCAACATGTATGAGTGACAGACCTTAACATATACTGTATCTGCATTGCATCAAACCAAATAAATTGTTGGATTCCAGAACATGAACTCTGGGGAAAACTGTCCAATCTCCAAAACCGCCCAATAATATGGATCCCCTGAGAAGACTTCACTCACTAAAAGAGATTAGTTAAGTAGAGGTGACAGCTAGTCAAATCTATATTGCATATATTGCAACATAATCATAGATTAGTTTTCACCAATAAATGTGACCAGAAAAAAGCAAGAAATACATGTGTGAAAGGGAAAATCAAATCATGGTAAAGAATGGCTCTGCTAAGCTGGATGGTACTTAGCAGAGTCCTTGAGATAGTTTCCTGCCATAATAGTATGTGTGAAAAAGAAGAACATAAACCTCTAATTTTGAAAATAATGTTAACACCAGAGTGGAACTGGAAAATGTCTGTTTTGAGAAATAAATCCTGGGCTTATCTTATGAGGGAATCAAAGGGATGATTTGAACATTATGGTGGCAATTATTATCTGTGGATGGCGGTGCTATATCCAGCTATTCAACGTGCTCTTTTGAAATAGCCAGACACTCCATATACCCCTTTTTTCTGGGCTTAGCTTTTAATGTAACTGCAATCAACCACAACAAGATTTTTGAGGCCCAGTGTTCATCCCTTAGAAATCCCACCAAACGTGAGTAGTATTGGAATTCCGGAGCACCATGCCAACCGTGAAGCCTCCTGCCTCTCACAAGCACTGCACGGAGGGGCAATTTTCCTCCGGCTGAACTTCCCAAAGCTGCCTCACCTGGAACCAATCTGTAACACAATCGAAGAGTCCTGACTTGAAAGCCCATTCCTTCCCTTTGATAGTCTCTTCTTGGTAGCCTGCATGGCGCTGGAAACAGTCCTTTTGTAATCTGCAGATACAAAAGCGCCAGAGATCGAGACGAGTACCCACCCATCAAAGTGTATTATGCAAATAATCGGGAAACAAAGCTCAGATACACCCTGTTTTTTTCTGGGAGGAGGGGGAGATTGGGCTGGCTTTTGGAAATTTTAAGCGTTGTTGTCATCCACAATTTTCCTCTGATGTACATTTTTTTTTATTTTACTTTTTATTCCATAACTTTTGAGGTAATGGCGAATTGTGAGGGTATAGCTCAGTGCTCTTCTTTGCTTACCTTTTGTAGACAGGTGTGAGGCGAGGACCAAACAGACATCTCCTTTAGTGTGATTCAACAGGTTTCTGCCCCCAGTAGCTCTAAAATGTACCCCACCAGTGCATTGAGGACTTGCCCAATAGGCAAGTCAAGCAATTAAACTTTAATAGCTGTCCATTTAGGGCTCCTGGGAAATTTAGTCTTGAGTCAACATGCCAAAACCTATTTCCTTCCCGCACCTCTTCCTCTGTAAGCAATTGCTCCCTCCAGCGAGGTTGTATTATCGGCCTTCCCTTAGTGATGCAGTGTGTGGCTTACAAAATACAATACCTTGGGACCCTGTACGTGAGAAATGTCATTACTACAAAGTAGTCTGTTTATTATTGAGGTGCTAAATATGGGATAAAGGACATGGCAAGATACACCAGAATCCGCTGCATTCACAGACATTCAGGAGAAGGAAAAATAAGTTATTTTGGTGCAGAAGGTTATTTACTTCCTCATACATGTGATTTCAATTGAGCGATTAGCTGTAATTGAATCACTAGTAGAAGAGCAGTGTGTATGGATGTAAAGCATGAAATGAAAAGGACATCTGTTCAGGGAGCCCTCTTCCTCAAGCCGCAGTACCTTTGACAGATAGTCGGTAAGTCACAAGCTATTTACTACTGCCACTCTACCCAGTACTTAGTACAGCCCTCTGTTCATACCTCATAATCAAGTTATCCTGTCTGCCTTTCATGTTTTTTATCCTCCTCTCACATGCATTATGTTTGGTACCCTAAAGGTCTCACAAGGAATTGTGGACATCAGATTGAACGTATGCTTAAACTTTGATTCTGGTACTATGTTACTGTTAATAAATGAACAGTTTTGATTTGTTAACATGAACGTGAAGATTCAACCAAATTATAAACAAGAGAACCACAACTTTCACAATGACGATGTTCCTTCAATGGGCATTAAGTAATCTATGACTTTTAATCGAGCTCTGTAGGTGACCAAGGAATCGCAACCACATTGGCAGGTCTCCTGTACAGCTTATAATGGCCTGACATTACAAAGTGGTCACATTTTCACAATAGAAATGTGTAAGCTAGCTAATTAGAGCAGAGATCCAACAGAAATATCTAGTGAAGAGGTAATATATCATGATGCAAAATATTGTAATAATAATACTGCTTTGTCAAAGCAAACACTGGCTGGAAAGTGAGTTTTGAAAGCCATTGGTATTGATCAACAACAAAATCTTACATATTTCACCTTTAATGTAAATGTTCAACCAAACACACTCTCTGGTTCACAGTCAATGGAACATGTCCAGGTTTTGTTTCTTTATGAAATCATAGAACAGACTTGGTTCCTACCTTTGTGAGACTTTTGGGAATAATATTGGCTAAACTGTCCAGGAACATAGAAAAAACAAATAGAGAAATGTGAGCTTTAGTCTCAAACCACCTAATCCTAAGGACAAGTGCATGACCTGACACAACGTACTAGCCTACATCTATTATTATAATTATATTATCTATTAAAGTAGCATAAAACATCATTCCTTACCCATTTGCCCAATTGGTAAATGGAATAATAAGCCATGGTGCCAGAATGTAGCAAGATACTCTACATGATGTATTATAAGGTCAGTTGCACTCTGCAAACATGAAAAATAGTCAGAAGAAAGTCTTTCATAATGTCCATTATTGCTAAATATAATTACTTGTCGTGAACAAAGCCACACACAACAAAGCTAGTCCTGTGACATTTACTATTTATGAATGGTTGTTAAGTTTTATTTTAAATCATTCATACTGATTATCTGAGCGGGGCACACTGTTTTCCTATTACTGCAGATGATATAAAAGACCAATTCAGTGCTTTGACTACCACATGCTGCTCCTACTTATTTCCCTTTTCACCAGTTATTGAAAAAGTGAAAACTGCTTTACCTGTACTGAGAGGAAGTTAGAAGTCGTACTGGCTCAGTGTTGCAGCAGCAATTGAAGTGACACAACTGTATAATTAAAGTAGTGTTGTGTAGTTGGACCACTGAGGATAGGGATAAAATTGTGTTACATTAGGATTTAGGACATGGAATGAGACTTTGCCAGAGCCTCTGTAAGCTCCATTATTCTGTGCTGTGTAAATTTGTCCTCAGGCAACAAATACTCAGATTCAACTTCCCCTTCCTCTGCCCTCTCAGGCTGATCACCCCTCCCTTTCAGTTGGCGGATGTCATAATATACTGAAACAAATTGATTCTGCTTTTTTCCACTTGGCTTCATGTTAATTTGATTAATTGAGTGAAATGAGGGGCTATAAGGAACAAATGTTCTTCTGTCAAGCATCCCTGACTGTTTCTAGTCATTGTGTATTGTGCTATGAGATACAGTTGTGTGGAGCTCCCCATGTCTATAAATGTTGATGTTGGGCATCTATTAGGAAGCTAATTATTATAACTCTAAGGTTCCAAGAGGCCGAGACGGGTCAAGTGACTGTCAATAAAGTTTGACAATAGCCCCCAGTGTTTGTCCATAGGGACCAAGGGTAGAGAGATCGAGGGCTCTACTCTCTCTTTGTAAGACCAGACTCCTTGTTTGACTTGCATGACCCCAGCTTCAGTAAACAACACACGCAGCTCTAATTAGAATCACTTGGTCACCCCGGGGCAGAATGAACCAGGCTTTGTTGCCAGCATGGCAGCACCCCAGAACCTGACATACCTCCAAGGTGGTTGGACCACAGAAAACATATGAATATTCCACACCTCCAAACATTAGTCTCCAAGACCAAAGTTTGTCTCACTAGCTGAATATGGTCTCACTGTTGTCTCACTGATTGATGATAATAATTTTGATGGTAATAATAATAATAATAATAATAATGATAAGAAGAAGAAAAATAAGAAGAAGAAGATGAAGAGAGTAAGAGTAATAGCAGTAATATTGCTATTATTGTTGTTGCTGCTGCTGTTGTTGAACACAAAATTATCAAAATAAATAAATAAAGCAATATTTCATTTTTATATACACTTTCTGACACACTGAAAAGTTTATGAATTAATTTGATTTTGAATGAAGTAGCATTTTGAACAGGGAAAGATAACGAGAAACACTTGGAAAGTTGGGTAATGCAAAGGGGTGATGCAAATAACAAATACCATAGAGAAAAAAAGAGAGAAAAAGGAATCGCCAGGACTTTTTTTATCTACTGAATTGGCACAAAGTCACAGTTTACAGAGGTAGTACATGAGCATTTTTAAACCTGACACATAGCATTAATCAGTAGTCATAGATGTTCCATATACTTTTTAGGAAGCTCATATTCTGGTATTATGAATGAATTGTTAACACAGGTGTGATTCTTAAGAAACTCTACACCTAAAAGATGCTGAGGAAGATACTAAACTATCCAATCCGCCATGCACCATGCCTGGAATTCCTCTACAAAATAGCACGATAAATTGCGTGAAAAGCAGCACTACAAAATTTGTAACATTAAGTGGACCGAAAGTTGTTTTTTTTCTGTAGCAGGCAGAAAACTGTTTGATAATGTTCAAATGCATAACTGGAAAGTATGCAAAAAAACTAATAGGTTGTTTATTAAACCAGTGCCTATGTAAGATAATGTAATTGAGAATTACTATTGTTTTCATAAAGAACAAATAAAATTTCACACACACAGACACACACACACACACACTCAAACACACACACACACACCTCACTCACTCAATCTATACAGAAATACAAACATATCCACAAAATGCACAGAAGAAAGGACAGCCTGACATATATGTAGACTGTGGTGATGGATGATGGATGGATGGATGGATGGGTAGATGGATGGAAGGATGGATGGATGGATGGGTGGATGGAAAATATATGTTTACTCTCTCCATAATTTCTTCTTCATAATTTTTTTCTAATTTCTTCTTATTTTTTCTCCTTCATTTCTTAGCACTTCTGGCTGTGATCTTTGCACTCTTTACTATGGATTGCTTGTAACATTGGCAAGCTTGTAATTCAAGCTTCTTCTACTGTTGTGCTCATAAGCGGAAAAGAGCATCAGCCAATTGGACAATAGATACAGTGGATGAATGGAGGGAAAGGCCTGAAGTCTGATTTATGAACACTGAAACAGATATGACAGAAATAGTAACTGTGGGATTCCTCAACTCCCCAAGGTGAATGAATGAGCTGTAAAGAAAGGCCATCTTCTTCAGTGCACGTGTCCTCTCAAATTGAATAAAAAACATGACTCTAATTAGGACTGTGTTTGAGAGGACTCTGTTCTAGTAGCTTCCAGGACATTCCAACATATTAGGCCCACGAGTGCTCTCTGTTTCCTCTTGGCGGTGACCTCAGCAAAAAAGGTCAGTCCGGTTGCAGTAGGGGAGACCGGGGCTTCTTGTTACATGGGTAAGTTGTCACATTATTAATATTTTCACCATCAGAGGGCGCTACTTAAAAGTCGAATACTAGTTTTGTGCATCTACTTGGTCTGATGTCATACCCTGTCTGGGAAAAGCAAAGCACACTGTTAACTGAAGTGAGCACTGGTTTACTATTTTTCACATTCTAAACTTAACATTTTTTGTAATAATCTTCTTCTAGCTACAATTATACATTTGTACTTGGTAGAGGAGAGAATAAAGTGTCTTGTTATACTTTTGCTAATGTCCTGCTTTAAGCTAACTTTAAGATATAGCAAACATTAGCAAACATGGCAGTTTGGGGCAACTTGTCTCAGTGATTTTGGGGTAAGTTATCACATGTGACAACTTGCTCCAAAATCACTGAGACAAGTTGCCAGTATACATAGACACAGAGAGTCTGCTGCTCAACTGTTGTTATATGTAATTTTGAATTTTGTGAATGTGTTTTTAAAGAAAGAAAGAAAAAAAGAAAGAAAGACAGGAAAGAAGGAAGGGAGAAGAGATCGTCAGGAAATATGAAAGAAAAACAGAAAATGGCAGCTCACCACCTGATGTGATGCTAAGGGCAGTGAGGCAGGTGAAGTTGGCAAATAAATCAATCAGGAGTACAGCGAAGGATTATAACATTAACCACCGTACGTCGGCTCGATACTGTAAGACATTCACCGCAGCTGAAATAGAAAGTCAGACAGCCATCCCAACTACAGTGGTTGGGTATAAATCTCCGTGGCAGGTTTTTAGCCCAGACTTGGAGCTGCAGCAGTACCTTATGAGATCAGCTGACATCTATTTTGGTTTGTCGCCAACTGAGATGAGAAAGCTAGCGCATAAATTTGCAGTGGAACAGGAGCTGCAGTTTCCACCAGCCTGGGCTGAAGAAAAAGCCAGCAGCGAGTGGTTTACACGCTTCTGAAAGCAGCACCCTACATTCTCTCTCAGAAAGCCAGAGGCAACTAGCCTTGCCAGGGCAAGTGCCTTTAGCAAGGAGAATGTCAAGGCTTTCTTTGACAATCTGGAGAAGGTGTTAGGCCGACATTCACTGGGACCAGGGGACATCTGGAATATGGATGAAACTGGTGTGCAGGAACCAGACCGATTGGTGGCCAGGCGCAGGTTTAAACAGGTAGGGTCACTGACATCTGGTGAAAGGGGTACCCTAGTGACGCTAGCATGTGCAGTCTCAGCAACAGGGAACAATATTCCCCCTTCTTCATATTCCCTCGGGTGAACTTCTGCAATCACTTCCTCAACAATGGACCGCCTGGCAGCAAAGGAGGAGCAAACCCCTCTGGCTGGATGAAGGAAACACACTTTGTGGATTTCCTCAATCATTTTGTTGAACATGCCAAGTGTTCAAAGGAAAAGCCATGCTTACTCCTTCTGGACAACCACAGCTCCCATCTTTCCATTGATGAACTAAATTTTGACAAAGAAAATGGCATAATTATGCTCTCCTTCCCACCCCACTGCTCACATAGGCTGCTGGACAGAACCATTTATGGGCTGCTGAAGAGGCACATAAACTCAGTGTCTGATTCCTGGATGAGGAACAACCCAGGCAAAACAATCACAATCTTTGACCGCCCTGGGATTGTGGCAATTGCATATCCTCTGGCTGCAACCCCACTGAATATTCAGGCCGGCTTTCGGGTGACAGGGGTTCAACCTTACAGCAGGGATGTGTTCTTGGAGACAGAATTTGCACCATCCTATGTCTCAAATCGCCCCTTTCAGGACCCAGCCCTTTCAGGCCCCAGCACCAACCCAGCCCTTCCAGGCCCCAGCACCAACCCAGCACTTCCAGGCCCCATCACTAACCCAGTCCTGCCCATTAGCACCACCTCACCCTTGCCTAGTTATGCTAGCTCCACCCACCAATCAACTCCAGAGGACATTTGGCCATACCCAAAAGCTGGTCAAGAAAACTAGCCAAAAAAAAAAGGCAGGTATAAAAAGAAAGACTCCAGATGCCTCTTCCTCAGATGAAGATGAGTGCCTGTGCCTTGTTTGTGTGGAGCCATTTGCGAACAGCCGTCCAAGAGAGACTTGGGTCCAGTGCGTGAAATGCAAACAGTGGGCTCATGAAGAGTGCACCCCTGGCAAGGCAATTTATGTGTTCCAGAACTGCAAATCTGACGACGAGTCTGACTAGTGAGGTTTGAGACCTGGTTTTAGATTTCTTTGAATGCTTGACATGTTTTATTTGAAAGTTTGTTTGAAATGATTTTCCAGTTGTTGTAGTTGGTTAGATTTAATGGCCACATTCCAGGATTGATTCAAGTTCAATGATTAATCAATCTTTTTTTCTGTAGTTGAATTTAATTTCGAATTTGAAGTAAAAAAATAACCCAACAATGAATTGGTTCTTGTTTTATTTGTTGCAAAATCCATTGTGACGTCTTACCCCGCATAGTGTGACAACTTACCTGCTGATGGGGCAACGTGTCACATGTGCACACTCACTATTTAAATGCCTATAACTCTGTACTGAAATAAGATACGAAAATTAAATGAATACAAAATATATGCCTGAGACTTTGTTCTTTTATTTGGTATGCAATTTTTAACAATATGATGTATTTATCCCAAGATATATAAAAGAGTGTGAAAAGTGTGACAAGATGCCTCGGTCTCCCCTACCTGTCATCTATGCTGTTATACTGCTCGATACCCCAGCAGCCCAACAACACACCACCCATCCTCCTCGTAGGCTCTTGCTGTGTACAAGCAGAGGCACTCAGCTGATGTGTAGATTAAAGTCAAAACCTGCAAACGTGAATAACAGAGTTTACAATTTTACTGCTGATTGTTTATTTACTTATTTATTTATTTATTCAATTGAAAGGCATGTGACTCAACTTTAAAAAATATATATCTATCTGGCTTTGGACAGTGAACAGCCTGATGTAGCTCCACTGACAGACTTTGTGAACTCATGATACGTTTGTCTCAGTTTCTCAAACTCCAGTGAACTTCACATTGTTGCTATTAATTTGAAACAAAAATATTATTCTGTGTACGACCCCTTTTCTGGCTTTTTGTGTTTTTTCTTGAGTTGTTCATTGGTGCAATATCACAGATTAGGAGGATGGAAAAACTCTCTTATTTCATGCTTTAGGGTATAGAAATGAAGTTTACAAATCCAGACTGAGGTGTCCAAAAAACATTTAATGCTGCAATCCAGTGGTAGCCCTTTTAAGAAAGTTTTCTCTAGAACATGGTAGAGGATGAGGATAAAGTACAGACTTCTTAAGCTGCTGTATAGGGATTTCCTGAGGCAGCTGAGTTTCTATACTGAGCTTCATTAGAACTGACATTTTTTATGACAACCACGGCCTCAATGACCATAAATATTTGGCAAGATAGACCTCTATCCCTTACAGTTAGCAAGTTAATTCCTTTTAAAAAAACATCCTCCAACTCTGGCCCACATTTGCCCCATCATAAATGTGGTGTCCCGATCTAATCATTCTCCATGGTGCGCTCAAACACACTCACTGATTGTGTACAATGGCATTTACTGTGGTTTTGAATCTTAAAATGTTGTAGTGCCTTTCTGGTGCAACCAATTATTTTTTTAGTTTCATTTAACCTTTATTTTACCAAGCAAGTTATTAAGAACAGATTCTCATTTAAAATGGTGGCCTAGCAAGCGACAAGGGCCATTTCAGGGCAAAGGGGAGAGGGGCTAAAAAATAAAAGCATATTAAAAGCAAAGATACATCAAAGATAACATGAATGAATATAGACAACAAAAGCAGACAAATAAGCAGCCGTCGACAAGCGAGGACACAGGCAGGACATGATACACGGGGGAGGCAAAGGCAAAAAAAAAAAAAGCACAAAAACTAGTTACACCTAAACGGGCACAAGAAGTGCAGGCAGTAAACAATTAACAGTCAGCCTTTGCAGTCATACCCAAGATACACCAGAAGAAACAAGATCGCATCAAAGTAAATGTGAAAAGCCTCATGTTAGAATCATGATAATCAGATGAAACTTTATAGTGAGATTTCATGGGGGATCAACACCAAGCATATCCTGTGATAGATATCCAGGAAATAGACAATTTTTACTATTAAATACCCTTTTCACATTTTGTCTGTCCATTTAAGTTTATTCTGAACATGGGAGAACGTCTTAATCACAGTCATTTATTCCCCTGCTGCCTGTCCACTCTGTACATTCATGTAGTCACCCTGTAAATGGTTTGATGTGGTGTCATGCTTGTTAAACCAAAGTGAGCAGTGTTGCACTCTATAGGAGAAAGAGGATTCTGTCTAGTCCAGATTCACCATGTCAAAGCCTTCGATAAATATGGAGCTCACCCTGCGGCATCATGCAAGTGTTTTATGTGAAAACCCATGTAAGATGATATTGCCACTGAGAGCCTGTTCAAACTGCCATTGGCCATGTTATGGGAGTAACTAACACAATGAGATCCAGGGCTACTATTAATTAATCGACACTTATGACAGATGACTATGCCAGATGACAAAAGCCTGATAAAACAGTATAATTTGTTACAAACATACAGGACAATTAATGTATTACTGCCAATGGTGCATGAATATTTTGAAGCATATTTTAATTGTTCTGGGCAAATAATATCCTCTCCAACTGAAGAAATGCTTTGTATTGCCTTTCCAACACTAAAACTCATTTCAGTTCAGATCAGCTAATCATCATTACAAGGTTGGGTCTGAGTTCCCATGGCTGAGGGAAAATTCACTGCAAACTTTTAGCAGATATTTTACCACAAACCTTTCCACAAACCAAAACTTTGCCGATAGGTTGTAAGTCATTCTGTGTACATACGTCTGCAGAGAGATTCCCAGCCGGATCAAAGATGGATCTCTTGACTTATTCAACAACAACGTCTGTCTCAATCCAGATTTTATAAATTGAAGACAGATTTCTGGTATTCGATTTATTTTCCTCCCGTAAGTACAGTCTGAACACATAGCAATTATATAACATCTAATTACCCTCTGTGTTGCCATTAAGAGCAAGAGGAACCATTCCATGCTTAACAAGAGGGTCAAATTATTTAGAGGGGTATTTACAAAAACACTACAAAAAGGAACCATGAAAGAGATCATATAAGGAGAGAGTAGAGGAAAGAGTAAGAGAGAGTATATACACAGAGAAGCCAGGCTAAGCAGGAAAAGCACCAGGATTCTTGTGACTCGTCCCTCACTCCTAGATACTGATCCAAACCACTTATTTTAAGATACCCGGAGAATCAAATTTGAAAATGATATCATATTTATATTTATATTTATATTTATATTTATATTTATATTTATAAAATGGTACATATTCAAAAATAAAGAATCATAAAGATAGCATGGTAGTGACACTAGCCATTTTGCTGTACCCTGATAACAGCCTACTCAAATGATGCTAAAAAATGAGAATGCTTCAGATAGTAATTAGCAACGTTCCTGCAACTTGTAGCCTTAAGCTAAGCATGAGAAAAGGGACGGATATATAATCGACTTAATCCAGCAATAATGTCACTTTAGAAAGATTTGGTGAAGCAGACAGTTGCATTGCATTGTAGTCTTGGACATGAGTTAGCTTGCAAGGCTGCTACAGTAACCGGTTAAGCTCAGCTACAGGCTACAGCAGTGTTTGCTCAAATTTGCTGCTTCTTTTTTGGAAAATAACCATCTTTTATTGGCACATGTGGCAGGCCCAGTGGGCTACAGAACGGAGGAGAGTTGAGACAAAATGCCTAAATGATATGCCAAAACTGACTTCTATAGTTATTCCTCTACCTATAGAAGGATGTAGAGCGGGGCAAGGATTTCACTGACCATAATATTTCTTCTGCAGTCATTAGTTTCAAGTGATTATTAAAAAAGATTTACGTTGACTAGAGAGAGATAGACAGAGGTAGATTTATTGGGAGAGAGGGACAGACAGTGACTGACAGCCATGTAGACAGACTAACAAAGAAAAATGACTCGATGACTGTCTGTTGACAGATAGCATTTTTATGAATCTTACTGCAGAATTTTGAGTAATGTTCATTAAGTTAATAGATAAGTAAGAGAAAATTGAGTGGGGCCATTTCCTGACATATGGGCATGTGGTCAGCAGCAGTCCTGACCTTTGGCTTCTCAGTGAACATCCTAGGGGCTGCTCTGTCCCTCTTCACTGAAGTCTTGGTGATGTCCAGCGGCCTGAGTTCGTAGGTCACAGTGATGACAGCGAGCACCTTGCTGCGAGAGTTTTATCTGCCCACCAAAATAAACATAGGAGGGCGAGGGTTAGGGGTCTGGTCCCCCCCCCCACACCACCCCCTGTCCAGCTCTGACTGAATCTCCCAGATAAAACGCTAAGGATGCAGAGGATCCTGCCTCCTCTAATCAAAATACTGTTAGGGTCAAAGGCCAAGCTGGGAGATCACAGCCTTCTTTCATCCCAGCAACATCGTTCAAGAGAATGTGGCTTCACTCTGGTGGAGGGAGCGTCTTGTCTGTTTTCCTTTGCTGGACTCCCATTTGAGGAGCTTTTCACCACTACCTCTGTTTGCCTTTCTCTTTTCTCTACTTCATACACATCATCAGTCAATGTGCTTCACTGAATGCGGAGAATATGCATGTCAACCGTAGTGATGTTCATGATACTAAACATCTGTCACTATCTCAGAAACCCATCAAAAACTACATGTCAAATTTCTCCTTTTGAAAGCATTTACATATAACAGAATGAAATATTCTCGTTTATTGTAATTTTTTATGCACCAAATGATAAAAGACAGAGGATTATAGCACAGTGCCAAATCTCTAACTCTTCTTAAGCTGTGAGAGGAACTTCTCACGGTTCCTCCATTCCTTTTAACAGTTCAGTCCATAAGGGAACCATCTAAGCCAGAGAGCTGGACTCAGATAATATGAAGGCCAGACCTCAATTTTGACAGACAGCCCCCACCCTCCCCACACACACATGCACACACACACACACACAGACACAAATGTCTACCCATGATTCACAATTTTGTATGGTGCCAACTATGACATTGACAAGGCTGAAAAGAGCTTGCTTACACATGTGCGACACACACACAAATGCATTACTCAGTAACAGTAAGATGAGTCTCATTCTTCTACTAGCTAACATTGAAACAGCAAATAAACAGAATACCTGCTGCAATTGTACAAGCTAAATGTATTGGCCCACTGCTTATTGATACCTATGTATGAACAGGAGTATAATTACACATGACACCTTATTGTGTATGTTTCTATGAGAGTGTGCAGTCAACAGCTACTAGTAATGACCTGGCTTAATGTAACAGAAGGAAAGCGGTACACATCCAGAGGCGTCACGCCCATTCAAACTGAGGTTGCACGTGCCCCCTCAAATATTTGGAACTGTGACTTTTTATTTTCTTATTCGCATTGGTTCAGTGGTTGCGCTCCCACAGGCGCTCGGCACATGCTTGGTTTGTGACGTGGGGTCCACTCCATCGCTGAAAGAAATATTTCTAGGGGAAACACTGGTTCTGGTGTGTGCCCCCGAAGAAAAGATGGGTGCATGACGCCCCTGTACACATCCCTATAGGACACCTGAGAGATGGCCAATGGAGAATAGCTGCTAGGCAGATACACAACTTGGCCTGCTCTGGCTATAAATAGTGCTGTCACGTCATTCTGATTTGTACCTAATTTTCTTTACAAGTGCTTCCATATGGCAGTCATACGCAAGAGAGAGATGGGGGTGCTGTAAAGAGGAGTAAGAAAGACAATTTTGCTCTCCTCCCTGCATTCCACACTCCTCACATGCTACTGCACACTGAGAATCTCAAAGGTAAAACATACAAGAGAGCTGCAGTCTCTATTGTTGTTCAGAAGCTATCAGCTAACCTGAATGAGGCAAACCCCATTACTAAAAGACAGACTTTCCACCTTTGAATGGTAGAGTATTTTTTTTAAATGGTTCCCACATGTGAGGCTAAAATTACTTTTTTTATTCAATGGATTTGGCATACTTTCAGGCAAAATGAAAAATCTAGGCTCAACAGAGTATTTTGCATTTGTTTACATACCTTGAAAGGATGAAATTGAGATAATCTTTGTTCAATAAGGTTACAGACACATTGGAAATCAGTGGATGATTGTAATCCAAAAGCAGCAGCTTTTATTCATTTGGCTGGACTATTTTAAACCAATGAGCGTTGCTGATATGATTGGCTATTTGCTATTGAAACAAATCATTTGGAAAACACCACAAAACCAGGCCAGATATTATTGTTATTATGTTATTTTATGGTTTTACATAGACTTTCATTTTGAGTCTCATGGTGGGATATTGAAATATTAGTAACAAGGGTGAGGTTAGCATAGCATAGGGAATCTTGAGCCAGCAACCTTGAAATTATCATGCTGGAGGGCCCAAGAGTGCACAATGTGTACCCTGTCTAAATTGAAGACAGTTGGCTTCATTTACTGTCACTGAAAGTGAATCGCATCTTAAGGGAATTCATGGAACTTCAACTCTGGTTTTTGGCAGCAACTGTCCTTCAAGTGCCAGTGGCTCTTTTAGTCTTTTACAGTACACAGAACGCTAAACACAGCAGTCAGCTTTCTAGGCTTTCTAGACACTCTCAAAATATTAATATGAGTATATATTTGAAACTCTAAATAAAAGAATAAAAAAATGTACATGAAAACAGCAAAACTGCTTAATCGGGAAGGCGAACCAGTGCAACAAAATGCTGACAGCATAGCCCAACACTTCAGCATCTGGACATTTCCAAATAAAGGGAGGTAGGGAGCATAATGGGAGAAAACAAATGGCTGGACATTTGTGTAATTTATTCAGATTACAGCGCCATCTAGATTGCAGCCTGCAACCTATTTGCACAGCATTATCTCTCAGAAGTGGTTGGAGTCGGTTGAGGTGCCAATGCAGAGTTTCACAGTGTTGTCACACTGGCACACATTGGCATCACATGTCTCTGCTGCTTGCTTTTAACTTAGTGGTACTTAAATGTGTATACCAATTCAGTTTTATTGGAGACAACTGGGTTTTACTGGTGACATTGGAAAGTATTAAATGTATCATTTCAGTTTATGTCCTACAAATAAAATCTCACCATCAAAAAATCTCAAGTTCTTCCTCAAGTGATAGCTTGTTCTCTCTTCTGAATGTTGGCCACCATCGTGGAGGGACAGGAGCAATGGAAAAATCATTTATGGGCTGTTGTTTTTCACAGGTCATAAGTTGACTTGGGCCCACAAAATGCGTACAGTAGCTTTATCTGCAAGCCTGCCTTCAAGTTCGCTACTAGGCTGCAATCACTATGTTCAAGTGTCATTATCCTCTCAAGAGCCCAATGGACATATTTGTGGCCATGATTTCCAAAGATTGTAAAGTCATCTGAAGGCCTCCCTAAAAGCCTTCTGACCCATCGAACCAGTACGGTTGCTCTTGAGAACTAAATTCTAGGTAGGAGCACGCACTAGGCAACAGAGGTTATCAGTCATTTAAATACCAGTGGGTGGGCTTTTTTTCTGTCTCCTGCATTTCTTCTATTGGTGAGGGTATCTTCATTTACCAGACCGCAGCATTTAGCAGCAACAGTGTGTACTGCGTGATGAGAGCTGGCCCCTCGGTTATTATATTCATACTGTGAGCCCAAGGGGTAAGACAGGATATAGTGCAGGAGGGCTAGAGGCAGCCATGCACCTTCTTCTTGTCCTCTTAAGACGTCCTTTACTATCCAGTGTGTCTTTCAGGCCATAACCCAAACCAACTAACATTCTCCCATCACCAACACTGGCAACGACTGTTGAATGACACTGCTTGGTTTGACTAGCAATACCTTCCAGGAGTTATCTGCCATCTGCTAACCCTAACCCTTAACCCACCCTCCAGAACACACACACACAAACACACACACACACACTCACTCACTCCTATGTGCTGTGTGTGCTGGCTGGGTGTGCTCTGAATTTGATGAAGTGGGATAATTCTCTCAACTGATCATATCAGTAAAGGAGGAATCCCAAGATCAAGACCAGACTCTCGGGGTAGTCACATATGGGATGCATTTTTCCAAATCCTAATAAACTTTCATCTGCAGATTTTGTGTATGTTGAGGGGCTGGGTGGTTGGGCATCAGCTCCAGGCCTCCTACAAGTTCCGCAGAGCCCAAAAGTAGTGAAGGTGTTTTGAGGAAGGCTGATGGAAAATAATAACTCTGAAATTAATTCAAACTGTGCTGCACACACACACACACATACAGACATGCTTGCACATATAGATACACAAACACACACTCACACACACACAGGCGAGAGAGGGAAAGAGCCACACAACAAGCAATAATACAAATTAAAGAAAAACATAATTGCCCAATTAAAACAAAATGATGTGACTTCACATTATTGTACATCTATTGAAGCTTACAAAAGCATCTGGCAATCAAATGTTGTGCTTATGAACCAGGAATACTGTGGTACACAGGGAGTTTACCTGTTCTATCTTTAAACCCCAGGTGCCTGACATAAGGTGCCAGATGTTTAAAGCTCCTCCGCAGGAAGTCAAGCAGATGTTTCTGACATTGTGTGCAACAGAGGTGCAGAATGTTGCACACACACACACACACACACACCACGATTACACACCAACCCAAACCCCTGGAAAGGATGGAGAAAGCGGGAACAGATGATTTTTCTGTCTTTCTCTCCCTCTTTAGCCCTTTTTATTAAATTCAAGATAAGTGCAACCACTGGCTCTTTTTGCTTTTCCCTCTTTCTTCATTTAATTTCATCAGAAAATCTGCTGACGCAGTTCAGTCCCCCACTCATGTGAAACCAATTTTAGCAGCACATAAAAGTCTGCTGCAGTGCTTCAAAAAATGAGAGCCACGGCTCATCCTCACCCAGAAGAGGTCCATGTCCATAAATGTGTGAACCCACAGGTGTGTTCATTCTACCATTTCCTGTAGGGACACCGAAAAGGAGTTTCACACAGTTTCACACTTTCAGCAACACTCATAAAAAAAACACAGGACTGTCAACGCCACACAACCCACCACACAGAGCGGAATAAACAAGGCAGCAGTGAATACTATATGTTCTGCGTCATGCAATCAGAACCACAGAAAAACGATTGTGGTGGCAAACCATCTGGGTACTGCAGTGAAAGGAAAGACAGGGTCTGGAGACCTCAGAGCCCCAACCAGATATACAGGAGCCATACACACACACACACACACACACACACACATATTAGCATCTGTAGAGACAAGGGAAAGGCTCGTCTTTATTTTAACCAAATGCTCATGCAGTCTACATATTTGATTTTAATGTGATATCAGTAGCACTTTAACCGGTGCAAAATTATCACCTAGTTGATTTTTCATTTATCGATCATTTATAAATGACAGAAAAAAAGGGGTGAGACCATCTAGTACCTATGAGGCAGCTGTCTTTCAATCCCACTCACTCCCAACACCCCAGGACAACTGTAGTTGAATTCACAACTTTCTGTCATGCAATACGTCTTTATTTGCAACCCCCTCTGCTTTCGCAGCATCAGGGCAAATGACTGTAAAAATAAAAAGACTGAATAAACTAGTTTGTGAATATTGTTTTATACCACTGTCTCTAGTTTTATTAGGTTAGCAGGATTTGATTACATCAGCTACCAATTACTGTATGTCTGATGAACATAGGCAAGGTTATTTTCATTTAGCACTATTTTGATAAAAGTAACTGAAAATAAAGATAATAAAGATTCCAAAAACTGAAAAACAATGTCTGATATTAAGATTAATTTCCTCTATGTTGTTCCTGTTTGAACTGTTTCATTAATCTACTATGAATTAGACAGCATTAGTTTTATTCATACATGTGAATACGATTTCCGTACTCACCACTCTGTACGACACGTATGTCAAATGTCATTATAACTTGGGAATCCTTCCTTTTTTATCAGTAAAATTTAACTAGATAATGTAGAAAAATGTATGGGTTGGCTGAAACCAGCTGCTGAGTGTCACTACCAGTATACTTAAAGTAAGGTTGAGGTCTGAAGTATAACATGTCAGAGAATATGAAGAGATTGAATAGAGACCACGTTAGAGTGTTGGCTTTATAGCAATACATTTTACCTTTGATAAGCGTGTGAGCAGAGTAGGAGTTAAACAGAGTTTCAGTTTATAAAAAATGTTATAAATCCAGTGGAAGCCTTTGAACACCAATGGCCACCATGCATGTTATACATATTATACATGTTATATATATAAAGTATATGAAGGATATTAACCACCACATTTTGTTTTAGCTCTCGTGTGTTTCATTACATCCAGAGATTCACAGACATTCAGTTATAATCCCGGAGACGGTGCCACTAGCCTCACTGACTCCTTATCATCCGCTCCATTGCTCTCTAACACATAAAACTCCACTTTACTAATGAAACTCTAGCTCTGAACATTATATATGAAAATAATCAGCAATAAAATGACATACATCTCAAAAGGTTGGAAGAGTATTAAAAGATTACGATACATACAAGGGCCCAGTAGGCCAAAGAGTAGTAAAAACGAAAAGTTAACTGGTTCTACTATCAAGTGTGCAGGACTAGCACTCATGCAGACAGGAAAGGGTGAATAATACTAAAGGTATAATAAACATTATATCAATAGTAACTATCAAAAATGGTATTAACAAGAGTGTGCCTACTTTGAGTTAGCCCAATTATCCCAGCGCAATATACTTTATCACATAGACATAGCAATCAATGAAAAACTGTTTACTTTCCAAATTTTTGCAATGCCCACGTGGAAATTACATTAACTGTAACTGGATTGTGTAGACAGTCATCACCGAGTAAAATATAACACAGGACTGGTAACATACTGAAAATGATGAATGACATCTGACATGACAGTAATCTCTGATTCTGTCAGATACACTGTGCATAGATGCACGACACGAAGACACAACTTGTAATTCATTCATCTGTATAGTGCAGAAGATATCAAATGTGGTCAAGAATAATTGAAGATGTTTTACTCATAGGCAGGGCTGGCAGTCATGATGCCAGTGATACAAAACATTCCAGGATATTGATTTGGCCTGTGTCAAGCTGAAAAGTTATTTCAATCAAGATTGTATATTATGGCTTTTGAAAGTCTACTGCTAGACTTAATGTGTTCAATAAAGCTGGCCCGTTGTGTACTTTTTGGCTTTGAGAACTTTCTTGAAGGGGTGGGTTGTCATGCGCTGAGATACTCTAATAGGCCCTGTGAAGATGGAATGTCTCTTTTATGTGAAATTAAATAAGATCAGCTTGTGGGCCTCTCTCCTTCCTGTTCCGCTTTCCGTTTTATGTTCATTTCCATTCCCGAACAAAGCCATCTCTCCACGGTGTATTAATGCCCATCAAAGGCCTCAATCAAGTTGCTTTGCCACAGGCTAGAGCCAAAATGGAGAAGCTAAAGTTTAATGTTGTCAGCACAGTGAGGATGTGGGTTGATGTTTCCTCCATATCCTTGTGTTTTCTTTTAACCCTCAGATTCAGAGGCATTAAGGGACATTTTAAGGTCACTTACTGTGACAACAGTCTTACCCATTGTGCCATTCGGACAATGTCTGATGTATTTCACTGGTGGAAGAAATATGGAAAAAAATATCATAATTATACAAGACTTCCAAATAAATTAGACACAAACTATAATTAAATAGACTGCTGAAACATTGCCCTCTCAGTTCAGAATTAACTGACTATGTGAAATATTTGCAAAGTTTAAGAATGAGCTGCCAACTGTCTGCTGACTTTTTGTCTTCATGAATGCATGTGCTTTGTGTCTCAAATGTAATTGCACTTCCCTTGGTATAAGAAAACATGTAAGACTCTTTTGTTCTAAACAGAGTTTTCTATTAGAATAGCAATATATTTGTACATAATAGACCACAGTGCCAGAGAGCAAGAGGATTTACATTTTTAATAAATCAACATATTTTTCATAATTTTCCCCATTCAGCTGGTTAACTTAAAATCAAAATTTACTGAATTTTAGGAAAATAAGATGTTATTTGTTTCATCTTATAGGAAGAAATGTCCAGAGACTGGCTGCGACAGCAAATTTGAAATAATTGAATGAATAGAAAAATGCCGTAAAACAAGTAATGTCCACTACCACCAATAGCATTGGCATTTTGTCTTTTTATTGTCAAAAATGCATTTATATACATGAATAAAATACATAATTGGTTTCATAAGGCTAAACTGGAACTATGCCTGACAGATTTATATCCATTTTTGCAAGACAAATAAAACTACAACCAAATCAAAGCCATTATGACACTTAAACACTACAGTCAATGAGTTTAAATATTTGACTGTAGATATAAATACTTTCCATAAAAGTGTGGCCAAAATTTGTACTTTATAAAGTCAGAAGCAAGCATTTCTTGCAGACACCATAACACTGTGTTGCTAGCGTTTTTATTCTGTGTGTGTGTGTGTGTGTGTGTGTGTTCATGCCACACTCTGTCAGTAGGCTCCCTTATTCACTGCAGGTGGGCCTACAGTCAATGGGCAGCTTTCACTATAGCTATGCCAAAAAACTGACACGTTAATAACTTCTCAATGGTGAGGAACAGTCCTACACACTCACTCTGTCCATCCAAAGCTGCTGCTGCTGCTGTACAATAAAAGAGTGCATGGTTTTTATAATAAAGCAATTACAGTAAGTGAGACTGGGGATGCTTTTTCGTGTTAAATAGAAAGAGATCAAATCGCACATGTGGCCAAAATATGAACAAATATGAATCACCCTCTAAACAAGCCAGTGGAAATATAAAACACACAATATTCCATCTTTATTTACAGTGGTTACAAAGATAGTGTTTCTACCCATGCAGACTTACTGGAGCTGCATTATAGATTGAAACAGACCAGAGCATAGAGCTAACTCTATTAGATTAAGCAGATACAGCTTTTCAAAGCTTTGCTGCTGCCCATGTCCTACCTGCTGAATACTGCCGATCCTAGTGGCTGGTGAGTGAGGAGTCATTATATATAGAGGTGCAGAACCACATGATACTGTAGGCCAGCTTGAAGCATTACTGATTTGAATCCATGCCTCTCTCATTGAACAGGTATATTCTGGATTGAATCTGTGTTAAGGCTCTAGCACTATATTACATTACAAAGCCATTACTCACTTCACTGCTCAGAATAGAACAGACAGAAGTACACTGTTCCAGTAGGTTTGACGCTGCTGACATGAGGTATGGAGCAATAGTTTAAAGTAATTAGCTATTTGTTTGACTGTATTAGATAAAACATAAACTCTTATTAAATTATTTTCTCCTTGTGCCCCTGAGACACATTATATTTGTATCTGTGTGCTGGCTAAGTTTAATGCAATGAACATGAACATTATGTCAGACATAAAAATATGGGCACCTTTCAGGCTGAGGAACTTATTTTGAAATCCAATCAGTAAAGAAAGGAGTTTTTTGTATTGCACTCTCTCTCTCCCTTCCTCTCTCTCGTTCTTTCTTCCTTTTTTTGTGCACACACATGTGCATGCTTGCATGTGTACGCCATGTGTACGTGATTGTATGAATATGTTTGTGTGTTTGTATATGTGTATACTCTATGTATAGCTGCTCACTGTGGGTTTTTCACATTTTTTCTGCACTACAATTAGGTTGCATGCTCTGTATGTGCCCAGTATATCCTACGTGACTCATTTGCCAGAAACATTCCTCATGAGTGCCAGTACAGGCTTGTACCTCAGCGTGGGTCCTGACAGTATAACAAACAAACAAGGTTATATCATGTCTGTCAGGCCAGCATTACCGGCTAAAGTGGGAGGATGACAAGGCCAAGTCTGCATTGAAGGGTAAGGATGGATGATGGGTGGAGTAAAACTGTGTACTGTTATCTGTTGTTCATTATATTGTTGTTCATCTAAATTGTTAATTTTCATAATTTGTACATCCAAGCATGTTTTTGAAATTACAAATTCAGAATTACTTACATAATTGTTTTTTTATATGATTATATTGGATCACAATGTGATACTCAAGTGATATGTGCAAACACAGAGGCATGAATTTTCTGTAGTGTAGCATTATGGATAAACAAACAGAAAAAACAATGTATGTTATATTTGGGCTGCCTATCACAAGATATGGGATAGAAAGAAACTTTAGGCAAATGAAGGGCGGTACACAAATGAATTGAGATGACCCCAATATTTCAGTTGTGTGTGTCATAGTCTGTGGCCTACTGTAACCTACAATCCCACTCACTACCTTTAGCAGGTTTGGCAACAAAATGTTGTACTATTCATATAGTAACCTAATTGTCAAATAATGAGGTGATGACAATAGTTGGACCTATCTTTATCATATTAAATACAATATTGTCAATAGCGATTAATGCAATTACAGGGGAATTGTCAACCTAGCTGTTAAAGGAACAAAGGTGTTGTGCTCTATTTCTGTTTATGTGGATACGTTTTATGGCATCCTTCATATAAAGCTTGTCTTCCTTTTTGTATTGACATTGTCTAAAAGAATACTTTAGTAGTCACAAAAACAGTGCTGACCTGTTGTGAGGACGAAATAACGCATAAGTCCATTTTAGATTTTCAAATCAGCCAGTACCACCACAGCCGGTAGGCCCGATACTTTTGTAGCATTTGAATGACTTATTTATAGTTTTATTCATAAGGATAATAGCTTGTTGTTAGGATAAAAAAAACGTTAAGGTGTCCAATTTACCGTCCTTGTTTTAACGCAGAGAACAAAGAAAAACTGATCCCCTGATAGTAACAGGATTAGGTAGAAAGACTACAGTGCAAAGTGCTTGAAGTGCTGAATATGTTATCAGGCTATAGGCTTATTTCTGGTGCGCAGTTTCAGCAAAGGAATGACATCCAGTGAATTAAAAAGCGTCATTTTCGTTTGAGTTTAATGTTATTTTCGTCAAGTCGACAGCAGTGACAGTAAATGCCCTGGCTTAACAAAACAGAACCTATTATATTGATATTATAGTGATACCTATAGGAGATACATAAACAAATATCATAAAATACTATAAACTCACCATTGAATACCATATAGACACAGTAAAAGTCCCTAACAGCGATTTTATTTTTCGTTAGGATATGTAACTTTTACACAGTCTGCACAATGTTTAGGTTTTAAACAACTTTATTGCATAGACTAACTTGTCTTCTTATGGCAGACGTGCTGATTTAGAGGTGTAACTGCATATTGGAAATTGATCAAAAAATGGATGTTAGAAATAGATGCATCCGCCGTTTAAAACATTAAGTTAAAATATATCCCATTTAATTTCACAAAGTCTATATAATATAAAGAGAGGCTGGGAATAGGCGCTTTGTGAAAAAATATCCACACTTGAGACATTTATATTTCTACACATCTGAAACCAAATTTAGTTGACAGTTTGATAAGTGAGACGACAGAGCAAAGTTGATTATTTAAAGAAAGTTTTTTTAGATTAGGCTTTTGGTGTGCAGTACCCTCATTTTGAAATTATTGTTTAGTCTAATATAGTCATACATTTAATTTCGGTGCCTATTGATACATTTAGATTTTTTTTTCAATTTATCCTAAATCACGAGAAATTGGAAATACAGTCATAAGCAATGCTTTACAACAGAAGCTCATCTAATTGATTTTGCCTTTTTATGACATGTAGGAAACAATTATGGTTCACCGTATTGCCAATATTTGAAATAAATGCAAATAAATAAATATAGTTATCCAATCCGTTTCCAAAGTGAAACGGGGTAAAACTGTATCCTAATTTTATTCAGAAATCACAGAATTGGCCATAAGAATTCAACAGGCTAATATGGGTGAATTGCCCTTGATGAACCATTGCTAATGAAGCGTAAAATTGTGCCCTCTCCGCTCCAGTTATAGGCCATATTCGTATCCATATTACATTGTTGTCATGTGTTAAGTGTGAAGGCTCCTATATATTTTGCCACAAAACATTTTCTTGTTTCATAATCACTTGGGAGAGGGTCTTGAAGTCGCTAGGGGCTCCGGGTCCCATCCTCTGAGGAGAGACGGGTCTGTGCAACTCTTCTTAAACCTGAGGGGGAGTTTTGGGTGTTTGGTCAACGACAGTGGTTCCTGGAAAAGATCTGAATCGTTTTATAACCAAACCCAGCTGCAGCCTAGTCTATGTGCGCATATGCGTGTGTTCATCTTGTATGAGGTAGAGGGAGAGGAGGGGGTATCTGTTTGCTTCCCTTTCCAAAAGAGAGGAGAGAAAAAAAGTTTGGACTTGGTCTTTTTCTTCCCTTGACTTTTTTTTAAGCATGAACGCCGAGACCTGCGCTTCATACAGCGATATGACATCCATGGATTCATATTATAGCCCCTCTGCAGCGCAAGGTAGGGATCACCACACGGACCACTTTAGGACATTCCCAGCCACTGACACCAAATACAGCCCTGCCGTTTTCCTGCCCAACAAAGGTCAGGCTTACGGAGAAAAGTCTCGGAGCCCCCTCCAACAGGAGTGCCACTCATTGGATGCCACTGCTTCTGGGCAAGACACTTTCAGCAAATACCACTTCTTCATGCAGAAATCTTCCTGCAAGACACCACCCGAGGAAGGCAAACTGCACCAGGACAGCGGACACAACGGAGCGCTCATCCCATGCTACGGTGAGCAGAAAAAAACCCACATTGTACTGATTGTATTCTAGTTATAGGCGTAAATTGGGTATGCCAAGGTATTGACACTCGTCATACCGCAGCCTAAATGAGTCCATGTTTGATTTTGTAGTTTTTTTATCAGTATAAGTGAGAGCAAAGATGGACAGAAATGTTTTAAGAAGACGTAAAAAATCCCGTCAGTGGTGGGATGGGATATCTCTAAGCTGTGCTTCTGTGCAACATTTGGTGACCTATACGTCTGTAATCATTCATCACATTGGCCAAATAATAAGATCGTGTCAGCTGTCAGCCATTGCTCCACTTGTCCTCTGAAATGTAATCGATCTATATTTGGGTTTGGAAGTTTCGGTGACAAATGATAGTAGATGCAGGGACTTGGTCATGCCTCAAAGTTTAGTGAATCGACGCCCGTGATAATAGCTCTGCTGTGTTTTGTCCAAAATGTTGTATTATTTATTGTCTGACTGATAAGCCAGCTGTCCAAAAGCCTTTAACGTAGTTTGGTGTTCTTTAGAAACCTTTATATTTCCGTTTGTTTGCTTCTTTGAGAAGGTTGCGGATGGCGTGCGTAAAAAGCCTCTCCAACTGTATTTACAAAATGAATACGCGGGACTTGACAACTTACTATCAACATTAGGACAACAGCTATCCTAGTAACACAATTAAGAAGAAGCATAATCTTCCCGACTATCAAATTTTCCCTTTGACGATCGAATTAAATTAGGCCACATTTAATGCGATAATCTGCATATTGGAGCTGAATCGGACAATTGAATTAACACATTTTCAGATGGCACTAGTAGTGAACACTGAACTGACACGTGTATTAAAAATACTATTTAACATTTCGTTGCTGTGTCTTTAATCCAATTAGAATTTGTCAGGTAGGTTCCTCTAACAGGTCTGTTTACAGTGATGTAGTGGCAAATCAGAAGGCACACAACTACTGATATAAACACGAATCAATTATATTTTCCTAGGACCATTAATTTATGGTTTTATTGCTTTAAAACGCCCTATGCTCATATAACTCAAACACCTTTGGTAGGCTATTTTCTATGTTGTAAACTGTGAAATTACGTCATTAAGATTTATGTTGGCCTAAAAGGGTGCTTAAACTGTATTCAGGAAATAAAAAAATAATAAAAACTAATAAAAAATGTGGATGAACTGAGTTTAGGAACTGAGTTACACCCATACCTAGCTATATGAAAAGGAAAAATACGAAGCGAATTGGTCCATAACAGATACAGACAGACAGACAGACACACTTGAAATGTAAAATCCATAAAGACATCTAATGATAATCACAATTCTACAGTTCTGCTACATCTGAACGAAAATAAATACCTTCTTTACCAACATGGCCACAGGCCAGAATCATAGATGAGGAGACAGGCAGGGCCCTTGAATATAATCAGAATGTGATTCAAGATGTGTCAACGTACGGTCCTGGGTTGGAGTAGACCTGCTCTTCGTGTCTTGGAGATATTCTGAGAGCTAAAGCAAAGGCCAGATGCTGAACGCATCCATAGCCCAATAAAAATTTAATACTGCAGAGGCCATTTCTTTATGCAGCCATGTGCGAGCAACTTGTGGGTGACATCTAAATCCATTGACGCAGTCAGAGTGAGGTGAAGGAGGGAAGCATGAAACAGTGAAACATAAATTTTACCCAACTTCTCTCAAGAGAATGATAGCAAGCACTGTTTTTTTACAGCAGTAGACTGTCTAAACGTTCCCTTACAAGTGTTTTTAGTTCTGCAGGTTTAGGCAGGGTCTTCCGCATTGAATATTGTCTTGAATA
Organism: Monocentris japonica; assembly: GCA_900323365.1. Classification (NCBI taxonomy): domain Eukaryota; kingdom Metazoa; phylum Chordata; class Actinopteri; order Trachichthyiformes; family Monocentridae; genus Monocentris; species Monocentris japonica. The sequence goes on along the minus strand of OOFE01045726.1, from coordinate 17,615 downwards.
CAGGTGTTTCTATCAAAGCGCCTATTTATACGTTTAAATATACCTATATACTTTACTTGAGATGACGTCTTAGTATTATTCGTCATTTCGTCATTAACTGACATTTGAGGAATCTGCACTGAGCAATATTTGTTTTGCTAAACCAATACTAGAAAATATCATAAAAATGCTTATGGAGAATATAATAAAATATTTAAAAATATAGGCTTCAGTAACATTTTAAGATAAATTATTAGCTAAATTATAGAAATAAAAATCATATTTTAAGCGACCATTTTGCCTACAGTGAATTGAAGTGTCTGGCTGCGATGTTCTTCATAAACAGCAAAATAAAATTCATGAAATTCATCTCCATGAAACCGCTTCAGTTCACTTGACTCGTGATCATAAGCTGATTGATCTAATGGACTTATAATGGCTTACATTGACTTTAAGATAGCGCCCATTCGTCCGGTTTGATTACACTTGAGATGATGTGATGGAGCAAACAGTCGGCCTAGCACTGAAGAAAGTCCAGATTGAAGGGCGAAATCCTAAATAATGTCTGGCTGCCTAAACAGTGCACACAGGGCTTGCCACGACTCATAATACGGAACTATTATTATTATTATTGTTATAGTAATAACATTTAATTTAATTTATTTAATTTACTTAATTTGATACCCCTCATTCTACAATGTTAATGAATGTATATGAAGTAATTAGTCCTTTAAATTATTTGAATTAGATGACTTGTATTGCTTGTCCATCAATATTACATTCTGGTGCGAGTGAAAGCTGTTTAAAGATCTTATGACAGTCACTGGAAATACGGAAAGGCTCTTCAGCCTCTGAATATGTCGAAGGCTTTCACTGGCCTATTAAGATTGTATTATTAACATTAATATTAATCTTGATAATAGTATTGATCTGGTAAATCGAGATGAAATGAAATTGTACTGTGGGCTGTGTATAAACTGCAATGACACCACGAAGAAACAAAGTAATCCTAACCATTTGTAAATTAAAAAAGAAAAAAGAAAAAAGAATATCCGTCTAATATCTGTCCGTTCAAACCAGATTTATATTTGTATATGAAGATTTGTATGCAGCAAAGGTCGCACCCATAGGGATCATTCAATTAAATGCAGTTTCATTATTGTTTTGTGAATTTATTTTTAGGATTTTTAGTTTTGTTCAGTTTACATTAAATACCATCAAGCATTTAGTGAAATTGTCTTTGCGGGTAAGATTTGCTGTGAGATGTGTTGGGCCTATACATTTATGCAGGTTGCCACGTTTGCGTAGGGTTACCCTCAAAGCAAGCGCTCTTCCTGACCACTGATATGACCGGGTTAACACTTTATAGTCTCGCAGTGGTTCCCAGTCCTCAAGTACCTCTTTGTCCTGCAGGTTTTAGCTCGAGCGCTACTCAGGCACACCTGAACCAATTAGAAGCTTCACGTTTTCCTGATACCTTAATTGGTTCAGGTGTGCCTGACTAGAGCTGGAGCTAAAACCTGCAGGACAGGGGGTACTTGACGACTGGATTGGGAACCACTGGAAGAAAAAACATCTCGGCGTTAGAGACAAGAGCTCCAGCATTAATGCGACTCAGATGTCAGCGACTCTGTCTGCCTCTACTTTCATGCTTGCAGCGACTTGACCCTCAGAAACTCTGTAGGCTGATATAACTTTGTTGAGAACAATGTCCTGTAGGGGCCTTCATGTGATCTAGGTATGCAGGCATGGAGTTGTACTGAGTGTATCCACCTTTCTATTTGTGGAATACAATTTATGTACGTTTTTAGGCTAACATAGGATTTTATGATGCAAATTGATGCCAATTGCCGATTCGTGCATAAGTAAATGAAGATTTAGTCTTTTAAGGGAGAAAAGGCATTGATTTATTGCTACTCTGAAGCTGTAATTGAATTTTGTTTACATTGGTGGTTGTTTGCATTATGATTACCACTGACTGGAGGTCATAGTTTACCCACATTTTTATTGACCACTACTCCACTGGGCATACATTGAAAGGACCAATAAATTATCTGTAACTTTTAAAGACAGGGTAAGGAGGAATGGTAAATAATGCCCCATGTTTTTATAGGAAAATCCTGGTGTATTTACTTCCTAGCTTATTTCATTGATCAAACCTCTGTTTGACATAATCACAAGGTAGTTTCAAATTGCATGACTTTGCTGTTATAATTTGTGGTATTATCCCTTCCATTAAGGGTCATGTGATGATCGGTCTCAAAGTCCTCTAACATGCACAGATTGCGAGCTAGCTGAGAAGCTTTTGGCTGATAAATAACAGCATATCTGTTTAGTCAACATTTTTACAGTAGATATGAACTGTAACACACAACTATAGTGTTTCTACTGAACACGTTGACTGTCAAGGTATCATCCGAAAGCAGCAAGGCAGCATTTGGAACATTGACACCGTTCAGGTCAGATTGATTGAAACTGAAAGAAATCCTATGAGCAGAGGGTGGTAGTCCAATGCAGCTTTGAGTGACATATCTAAAGAAAAAGTGCTATGTACTAAATAATAATGTCATAAACTGAGAGATAACAGAGAAAAGAATAATACATTTTCCTTCAGCAATAAGTAAAGAAATGTCATGCTTGCAACGATATTATAAAAGTTGATCAACTCATAAATAAGTAAATCCTCAAACTCAAGAAGAAGTTGGGATGAAAGGTGTGCCATTGGTGAGTGGAAAAATAGAAGCCTGTGCTGTTAAGTGGTCACGTGAGGACAATTCACTGGGACACTTACACTCATAAACCAGCCACATAAATGTCCTTATAATCCTCCAGAAACAACAAGTTTCTTCTTTTGATGTTTCGGTGTACGAGAATGCCGTTGGGACCGTGACCTTTAGTTTGGCTTACCTGCCCTCATCTGTTTGGAAAGGAGGGTGAGATCCCCTGTATGCACAGACCAGAGAAAATCAATTTGAAACGCTGTGGTGTCAAAGCAGAGCCTTTTGAAACATTTGGGCTCCAGTTATATGAAATAAACATTTAACTACTCTAATAAGGCAAAGTGTGTTACTTTGGTACATAGCTATTGAATTGTAATTATAGTGGGCCCGTGTCTCTTATCACTTGACACTTTCAACCAAGATTCAACCAGTGTTGTTAATGCTCACCAATAATGTGCTGCCAGTGTAATATGAAGACATGAAAACCAGTAGTATAATCCAACTTAAACCGTATTGAATTTTCTTTGGGCAAAGGGAGATTTTGATCCAGTTCTTCTGCCCTGCAACTGTACGTGTTTTATTCGTTGTAGAGATAGTTGCAGACAGTTAAGCACAGTAGAACCAACATTCAGGTGTGATTACATTGTTGTGTGTGATTTTGTCGCTCTGTAATGAAGAGCCCGTATACTGCCCTTTGTTTCTTCACCGTTGGTAGTGTAGCACAACCATTTCTGCCTTCCTTAATGGCCGTCCCCTCTGATTGATTTGAGCAGGGAGTAATGGGAACCAGCCACGCAGCCCAGACAACCAAGGCACACTTCAGCAAGTTGATGACATGAGTGGAGGTGACAAGGACTCAGGATCATTTTACCATTTAGCTTAAATTTTGGCAGGGCAATTTACATTAGCTTCAGTCTGCATGGCTGAGGGAGAAAGGGCAAAAAGGCCTATATACTCCAGGACTTCGTTTGGCCTCTTTGTCACTGTGTTATGTAAACTGAATGTCGATAGGCAGAGCTAGAGGATGCATACCTACCGTGGAGGACTGTTTAAAGAACTGAGATGGGAGATTAGAGCCTTTCACCTATTGTATGTGGGCATGCTCAAATATTACAGTGACTGATTCATTTCCAGCAGGTTCAAAGATCTACCTCATTTGGTGAAATTTAAATTGCGGAAGTGTGTGTGACACTATAAGACGAACAACAAATGTCAATCTGTGTATTACTCTACGATAAAACATGGATCTCCCAGAATAAACTTTTCAGCTATTTGGAAAAAGACATTTTTATTCATATTGATAGGAATGCATTTTTGAAACTCTTATGGGTTTTGAAGAGTTTTCATGGGTCCCCAGGTAGTGAAACCGCCTCAACCTCTACAGGAACACATAAACTCCCAGTTCAAGTAAAAACACAGAAAAACAGTGAAATAGATTCAAGGAGGTTTTTCTTCAACAGCAGCACAATAAAAAATATAACTTCTACGTCCTTGTCCTGTGTTGTGGGACTCTTCATTATGGGATAGTGACAGCAACTGATGTGTTTCATTATGTGATTGCAATGCACTTGTACAATGAATGCTTTATGATTTTTTTTAATCGCTGGATCACTGGAAGGAAGAAGTAATCATATATGTTGAGGGAATTTCCCATTAAAGTATTTTTCATTTTTGTATTTTTATATGCTTGCGTACAAAAATGTCCTCTAGAGTTTTTCCCAGTTGGATGGAATGTTCTCTTTCAATCAAAGATTGAAAGTTTTTCAACAAAAACAAGATGAAGGAAATTCTATTTTGCTCCAAGACGCAAGTGAAACATTTGGAAGAGAGCTGGGGGGAGTGAGAAAGAAACAGAGGAGGAGAGACTGACAGAGTGAGGGAGAGAGAGAAAGAGAGAGGGAAAAAGAGAGCGAGATAGGTGATTTATCAGTCTTAAACTTTATGGATGCACTTCTGGAACAGTTGTTTTTTTTTGCACAGTCTGTGCATTTTACAGCAGAGCCTGCTGAGATGGATCACCGCTCTGCACAGTCAGCAGAGTTTAATTTCAAAGTGGACGGCTACCTATCACATGGTCTCAAAAGTACACTTTGTGTGGAGAAAACACTATTGTACTGTGTGCTGAGGTTCTGTGTCTGTGGGACACGTGCACTGTTGTAGAATTATAGCAGAGATGTGCAGATGTACTGTGTCAACGCGGGACGTGTGTGTGTGTGTGTGTTATCCCAAACTGCAACCGACACCACACTGTGCAAATAGTGCCAAGCTATTCATAGTAGTGTTATTTGTGCTTTCCGTAAGAGACAAGGTCAGCTAACAAGAACAGAATCATAGAAAATGAGACTATATCTTCTTCTGATTTTTACTTTGGGGTAAGCTCTGTTTTGCAAATAGCACTGCAGGCCCAGGGCTATTTCCAAGACTAATCCCTTGTGGTGTCATGCTCACAAGGCAAAACAAAGGGAATCATATAGAATGTATCACAATGATTCATATCTCAACTTGCCAGTCAGTGAGCCTGCCTGCATCCTCACAGCAAGTGAGACAAACAACTTCAGAGGAATTCACAGTTGGCTGGAATTCAAAGCATCAAGTTTCACATTACATCCCAATTCATATCTTAAGGAGGGAAAACAAACCATATTAGAGGTACAAATAAATACTTTGCTCACACATTTCCTTTCCTCTGCTCCCTGCATCTGGTCAAACACAGATTCAATTAAGAGTGGATTCTCTCTCTCTCTCTCTCTCTCTCTGCTCTCTCTCTGCTCTCCTCTCCTTCTCTTTCTCTCTACTATTTATGCTTCCAATATTTGGGATATTTCTTTTTCAGTTTGAGCAAGTCGTTACTGTTAATCCCTTTCAGTCGCTGTGGGGCGTCTAATTTATAGTGTTTCCTTTTAACACCATGAGTTGACCCCAGTCATCCCAGTCAATAAAGAGGCTGGGGAGGCGTCCTGTCGCTTTACAGCCAGTTAAATTACACTTTGATGTTACCCCCTCGTTTTCAACTGTATCGCTGTCCGCATTGAATGACCCATGCTAACTTCAGTGCTGATATCGACAAGGGAAGAGCCTGTTGCCCTTTCACCGAGCCTAAATCGATCTTTAGTCTCATTTTTTTATCTATGTCTACAATGATATAAATTGTTGGAATCACAAATATGAAACTATGGGGGCAATCTGTGACATTTTTTACGGGAAAATGTAGACGCCATAAAATGTTAGTTTACAAGACCCGGCAGGTGTGAATATTCTTAGGGTCAAACTGTCAATTAGTCCTTAAGTTTAACTCCACTCCTCTTCTCACCCACTGCTCACTTTGTTTTGAAACACTTTCTACGTGTTTTATTTGTTTAATTTTTTTCCAAACTTTCTCTGTGCCCGCCAACACCGAGCTACAGACTCTCTTCTCTTCAATGTGAACAGTAATTGGAACTGATGCCAAATGTTGGATCCATTGCAGTGAAAATAGAACATTCTGTGGTTGCATCTCCAAACATTTTGTACAGCATATTCATCTGAATTGAAAACACTCAGTTGCTAAGAAGATTTTTAGTTCAAAATTTGGGGAGTTTGCTAGGTTATTGTTCTCGGCCTGCTTCTGTGAAGTGTTACACCAGAGACAGTGCAGAGCTGCAGGTACAAGGTGAAAATGAAAGGAGGAGTTCTCACTAGTGCCACCAGTTAGCTACAATACATTGTCCTATGCAGTACATCATGTAATGGAATCCTAATTTGCCTCAAAGATAAAGCATATCATACTCTCAAGTCAGATAAAAGTTTCGACACAGCATATGTTTTTCACAGCCCGGCCTCTCTGCATTCTTTTCCCTCTTTCCACAGAGATACGCTGGCAGACGTTATTTGCAATAGAGCTTTCTCATGTTCCTCTTCCATATGGCCTAGCCTGCAGGAGGGCCCACTGCTGTTCACCTTGGACAGTGTGGAGAGCCCTACAGCTATGGCTGATCGCACGGATAACAAGCAGGAGATTGTCACAATATCCCGTGCCTGCCAAAAAACATCAATGACATGAGATATAAACAAGAGCCTTTGATCAGCAAGAGGCCCCTGATTTCAAACAGCCTGACAGTCCTGCCTTGTGGTGACCATGGGTACAGGCCAGGGGAATATGATGGAATAACTAGAAAATATTTATGTTGGGATAAAACACACTTGCTCTCTTCTAGCCTAACAGGATGTGTCAGTCATGGACAGCAAGGCAATGTTGGGGCTATTATACCCCCAATCAGAGTTCTGCCACCCAAACATGAGTCCTTAGACCCAGATCCAGACCCAGACCGAGAACCAGACAGTCTCAGCCTTAGATCTAGTTCCAGCCTCTGCCCTATCAGGCATGCATCTCAAGAACAAATGCTTCATTGCTCATTGGATCTTGCAGGGTTTGGCTGTAAAACTGCATTTTAATGTATATGCACATCACATGCACAGGTCATCACATTTTCCCCACAAATAAAATAATGTGTTCTAATCCTCATCTAATAGAGCAGCTCACATCCCTGCATCTCCTGACCATTTCAAGCATATTCATTCCTCCACAGAAAGCCTTTTGGTTCTATAATTTGTCACTAATCCTATAGAACAAGTCTTGTATTTCCAAAGACCATCATGTGGCTAATAGTTGGCATGGTTATTCCAGTTTCCTATGCTGCCCTTATTCTTGAGTGGTTGAGCGAGAGAGAGAGAGAGAGAAAGAGAGAGAGAGACTATGATAAGCTATCCAGTCACCTTACCTTGTAGCACATTACCCAACATGGTTGTGAGTGGTGGGCCAGGAGGTGTGTGTG
>OOFE01045726.1:0-10085 GCA_900323365.1 Monocentris japonica | reverse complement strand
GTGTACTCTTTGGTGGTGAGTGCTGAGAAAGGAGAAAGGAGGTCACATGAACACATACACCTCCTGGCTCTAACCTGACGAGGCTTTGCCCAACCCAGGGATAAGCAGAGATGAGCCTCCTCAGAATAACCTCACCTCAGATGGTATGGAAGGGTAGAAAGGTGCAGCACTTAGAGTCACCACTAGACTGAGCCAGAGAGGGGAGGAGTGGCTGTGGTCTCATAAAGCATCACAAAGCCATAGACCTGAAGCCATGTCCTATACACCCTTTCAGATAGCACATCCTCGAAGACAGAGAGTTCAAATAGTATGTTTATTAATCCTAATCAAGGTATAAAAAGGTGTTAAAGATGGATAGTTCAATGGAGGGCGGTTGATGGTCCTCCGGGCATAGAGAGCTGCCAGCGTAGACCAGCACACTGGCAGAGACATGAGTATGGAAATTTATCATCACAAAGCTGCCTGAGGTTTTACAGTTAAGCTGCAGCCATGAAGTGAGCGAGTGTGCGTGTGTGTGCGTGTGTGAGAGAGAAAGAGAGAAAGAGAGATTGAGAGTGTATGTGCGCGCATGTGATTTTCCCATGGCTAGAAAGTACTGACCTACAAATTGATGCTGACAGTCTTGTTGCCAGGTGACTTTGCAGCCACAGTTCAGACCTCAGCCACATGCACACCCTCTGAGTTTCGAATCATGGCCAGGTGTCTATCCTCCAGTGTATTACAATATTACAATATGATGTATGAGCCACAACTGGCTCCTATAAGCAGCCAGTGATACAGCCCATCCATTATACAGGCAGATAGACAAACAGGCCGACATGCAGGAGTACTGTCGGCCAACAGATTTCACTCTGGGTTAGATCTACTTATATAAATTAAACCCTACAAATAAATATCATTATGAATGATTGTATTTATATCCAAGGGAGTTGTTGCCAGAAGCCAACCACGCTGAAGATTGAATTATAAAGATGAGAAATAAATAAATATATAAAAAATTAAAAAATAAAAAGTACAAGGGTTTGAATCTGTATCTGCATTGTATTTGGCTTTGTGCATGTATTGTCAATAGCAACAATATTTGGCCCATGTGAAGTTGGTATTTGGCCCATCTATTGTATAAAAATTAAAAATCAAGCCAGATGTGCCAACACATAGGCTGACATCATTCATGAGATGGCAATCTAGAAAAGATATCTAATCTCATTTCTGGTGAAGATAAGTCTAGAAAGATTAAAAAAAAAAAAAAAAGATCACAGAGATAAATTCAAATAATTAATCCTCTCACCACATTTATACTCCAACAGTAGTTCCTCTATACTGCAGTTGCTAATGGGCTAATATGAGTGGCATAGTGGGCTTTTATAATAGCAATAATCCAACAACCAAATGTGACTTTTCTTGATTTTTATGAAGCCTATATTCTAAGATATACAGTCTGAGTCCACTACCAAGAACTCTTTTGTTTCATCATTTATCAAAAACTCATACTGACTTTTAGTCAAATGATATTTCTCCAAACAAGAACAGAATTTTTAAAATAATTTAATTGATAATTAAACATATTTTTCAACAGAAGCCCTTCTTCAAAGTTAAAGCACTAGCAGTAGTGACAAAGGACCATATTCATTTAGTCAATATCTGGTTTAAGTTGTTAAAAGACCCAAACAATCCACACTGTGTATTAGGAGCATATACAAGTATGTGTTAATATTTAATGAAATATATGGTGTGACAACAATTTGAGAAAACCTTACAAAATGGTGCGGGAACAAGATTTTCAGATATATTTAAATTTCAAACAAGCATTTCTCAAAGATCTAAAAAATTTGATCGACCAAAACCAATTTCTCAGAATTAATGGCGTGTGTATTTCTATGTGGACATGTGAGATGCATAGGAGTTAAGCATCTGTATCGCCCAAGACTGAATATAAACAGCTTTCCCCACATATTTTCTTTTTCATCTGAAGAACTTACACACTGACTTAAGTCAGCGAACTCTGAATCGCAGCCTAAATCCTCATAACTGAAAGGTCTCAAAGAAAAGTCTGTTCCTGTTGCAGCAGAACATGATGCCATGAATGCAAATCTATCTTATTTTACTTTCATATGCCGTCCACTGAAAATGACACATGGTGTCAATAATAGCCAGGTCATAATAGTACTTTCTGTACTACATCACATGATGGTTTTCATACATTCATCTTTAGACAGAGGGTAAAACATATATACCAATACTAATGGTCTTTCATTTCTCTTCCTGTCTCTCCAGGTAAAGACAGCACAGGTCTGACAGACTCTGACTTGGCCCCAACCTCTGACCCCCCTGGAATGGACGGCAGTTACCTGGGTGTGAAGGATCAGGGTGTCAAGGGCCCCTCTGATAGGCCTCCAGGCACTGACCTGGCAAGCCCATTGGACAAGGGTGATGGCGGGGAAAGCAACAAGGGCAAGAAGAGACGTAACCGCACCACCTTCACAAGCTACCAGCTGGAGGAGCTGGAGAAGGTGTTCCAGAAGACGCACTACCCTGATGTGTATGCCCGGGAGCAGCTGGCACTGAGAACTGACTTAACTGAAGCCCGCGTGCAGGTAACGCAAGAGACTAGGCATAGGCTCAACAAAACGCTGCTGTGGTTTTTAGTCATATGAATTTGGGAAACTCATATGATTATATTTTGCTTAGTTATGCCAGTTAATTAGGCACAAAACAGCCAGTAGGCATACAAAAGAGATTACCAAACAGATTTTTAGTAATGGACGATAAGGAAAAAATAAAAAAGGAGTCTAATGGTGGCAATCACATGCCTCTCCTATCAATAAATAAAAATGAGCTCTTAATCAGAAACTAACAGACAATGTTTAGACAAGAGAACCACATGGATCCTTCAACATCTGCAGCTCTGCAGAGATAGCGTCACTCAGAGAACAGGGTGAGAGATTCATCTAGTAATGTGGGAGTAGGGGAAAGGAGAGAAGGGGAGTGGGAGCTAACAGAGGCCAGGGGGCCCAGGGGGGGTGAGGTTTGAGCTGCCTGGGCCTCATATGTTCATTTTTAGGAGAGCAGACTTTCACCAGCATATGAGGAAACATGTCCTACTCTGCTCCATTTTGATTGGTTCTTCTCAGCAGTACCCTGTACCTGAGCCTGTTTAGTTTCCTGAACTTGTGAGCTCGGTTCCGCTAGCAGCTAGTCTGGCCCGGGGCGTTGTACCCCTCCGACCTGAAACCTTCCTGTGACCTTCTGGCCTGATTTACATTTAATCCATTCATGACTGGCCCTGCATTCCAACACTGGTGAACAGACAGAAGAGACCTCCATTTCTGTACACACACACACACACGTGTGTGTGTGTGCACAAGAGACTACCAAAAGCCCCTGGATTCTCTGTGTTTTTCTTTCATTAACGTCCTGTTCAGAGAAGAATGTGTCCCTGCTGTGGTCTCCAGGGTAGGTGTGAAAACCTTCCCATGGGCTTTGAGCAAGTTGGCTATTGTTATTTTGAGATCAATTTAGGTCATGTGTTTGACTACATAACCAACTATTGAGCAAATTTCAAGCACTTGAAGTATTCCTACTTAAACTGAATTTGCAGGACAAAGATACAATATTTGTACACAGTTTACCATATGGTGACTATGACTTCAATGCAGCTGGAGTTGTGTGAGAATGACATCTGTGGGATAAGATTAGACCAAGATTAAATCCAATCTTTTACATGACGTGTTGGAACAGTGACCAGAAAAGCCTAATAGTGAAACACAGGAAGTCTGTGGAGCCAGAGGGTTATAACTCAGCCCTGAGGCTCTGAAGGTATGCTGCTCTGCTCTGCTCCTCATACTATCACAGACCTGTCTGCCTCAGATGGACTCGGCTTTACAGGCCTCAGCTCTCCCAGCGGCCCTCTTAAACACTCAAGTAAAAAAGATAAAAGACACAAGATGCCTCGTCAGTCCAAGCACAGGGCTCTGCGCTCTTTATTCAGGTCATTCACACGAATAGGAACTCATTCTGTGTCTCAAGTGAACAAACTGTTCAGCAAAAACCCGTCACCTGTACACCTGCTGCTTGACAGAAGCATTTTTGTTTAAGTGATAAGACAAGAACGTTTTTTCTTATAATTAATTTGTTATAAAGTTATGGACTCTATTGTCAACAGTGTATGTGAATGTAATTCTGATATTACAGCTCATTGTCTCATGGTTCTCACATAACAGAACAAGAGGGTTTTAGTTAAAAACATTGGGCCTGGAGATGTTTGCTTTTTCTGTCTCTTGGTTTCAAAGAGAGAAAGTAAGTTCAGCTCTGAGTCATATGCTCTACGGATACATGGGAAGGTCAGGGGTCAGAGGTCAGGGGTTTCAACAACATCAGGTCTCTCAGATTCACCATTCTGTCAGTCCAGAAAGCTCAGAGAGCCAGGATGGTATTTGACATGGGGAGTTTGTGGCAAACACAGGTGACGTTATAGATCCAAACAGCCTGATTTGACCATTTAGGAAAGAGAGTATATGGTTCCTTCAAATCTAGGGCCAGGCTTATGTTTTCAAAAATGTTATTAGTAGGTAAAAAGTGTTTACTATTGTTAAACTATGCAGAGATGAGATGGTTTTCTGATAGTGACAAATCTCACTTCAAAAATCATTGGACGATATACTGTGGCCATTTAGCAAGACTTTCAAAACCATAACTCAGGAGTTCCTTGAAATCATTTGTTAGAATGAGAGTAATATGTGTCGGTCACTAACTAATCAATAAAGAGGAAGATGACTGTGTATAATATTTAAGATGTCTAGAAATACTGACAATGACAACTAATAGCTCTTTGTTATATCAACAGTCTGGATACACATAACACAAAGACAGAGATCATATTACACCATATGCTTTTCTGTCACTCCACAATCGGCCTAGAGTTGCCTTGAATTGACAAGGGAAATAAGGAACGATGTAGGTGGCAAAGGATTTTTAGAAAAAATATGAACTATTTTTCTTCTCTCATAGCCATTCTCACTATGCACACGTGTGAACATGCTCACACACACACCTGCAAATAAACACACAGAGGATCTGTCCTACTCAACGACTGTGTTGTGTTTGTCTTTAAATGTATCTGTGTCCTTTTTTGCTCTGTAAAACACTTTATAAATGAATTTGATTGGATTTGATTGGATTTGACTTACATTTACTAAACAACAACATTCTTCAAAAGCGTTTTCAAGATATTGTTAGTGCTTCGAGGTTCTTGGAAAACCCAAACCCCAACCCCCAGTAGACTTTTTTTTTGCTATGGTATGGAAGCTGACATGAGTGACAGCAGAGGCAGGTTATCAATCCGTGGAGTTGGTCTCTGACTTCAAAGTGTTTTCAGCCTCATACAGCTCTCCTGCTGGGGCCAGTTTTGGCATTTCTCTGCTCTTTCTCTCTGAGCTGTAACATAAATAAAGTCTCATTGAAAGTCCCTGAGCTACTTAAGCTGTCAAGGTCTTTACCAATTACTGTCACAACTGAGTATGCACAACAAAAAAATATGTTCTCCCTGTATAATAGCCAACAGACTAGGCACAAAACAAAGGTTCAGCAGGTAAGAGTAGTGTCTGGTTGGTACAGTAGTTAGTGACACTGTACTAATACGACACAGAGAATATCAGAGGATAGAAACACCTCGCAAGCGTGTCTTCAGGTATCACTTGTGTAGTAGAAGGAAACAGTCTTGTGCGGCGTAGTAGATCCCGAGCAAGACAGCGTGATTAACTAACAGGCCAGGGGAAGAAGCATGAAAACATCAAGAAAAGAATGATTGTGTCCTCTGGTCTATGTTGGTAGGGGCAGAATCTCAAAGCCAGGAGCTTTAGGTTTCAGGAAATTAAACAGAAAATGAAAACAAACTCCGGTTATAATCTCATCTGAAGACCAGTCATCTCTGCTTTGACGTTCAATGCACCGTTATTTGGATATCGGGCTTCTAAACTCTGAGATAGAGGCTATGATGTCACGATGAGGAGGCCGCCAGGATTAAGCCCGTCAGAGATACACTGTATTTACATTACTTGGTAATTGTTTGACTTTTAAGTGACGGTAATTTAAACACAGTAATGCTTTCAATAAACAACAGTTTCAGCCTCAGATGTCAAAAGTGATTACAGCACACATTTGTTAGGAGAAAAATTGCCGTCATCTTGTCAGACAGCAAAGAAGCGAAGGTGAGATGGACAGGGTCTGTTTACATTTTGTTTTGGGAACTCTGGTGGAAGGCCACTCCGGTTTGTTTACAAAAGCTATTTTCCCTTCCTCTTTGTCTCTCCAATTTCCTCTAATCTAGGCAGAAGTACGTCTTTATTACTTCCATCACCTCTGAATTGTGGCTGTGATTGTGTGTGTACGTGGTACTGTAGGTTCAGAATACAGTTTACTATATGTAGCTTGTAGTAAACTGCAAATTGATCAACCCAAGTTTCTTAGACCACAGTTCAAGCTTCGTGTTGAACCAAGGAGGTCTTTCATTTGGATAAACCCCTATTTCACTGGATCAATAAACAGATAAATATTTCACAAGTACATAAGTACACAGAATGGATCACAGGGAATCTATCAAAGAGAAGTTTCTGGTATAATCCCCTGGAACAGCTTGCTTTATCTGGCGCAAACCTTCCCCTGAGAGTCAGCACATATGTGCTGCAGATATTGTTTTTCATCTTTAGCCTTTCAGTCTTTTGGCTGTAATACACAGGATGACTTTTTCCATTTAAAAGGAAAGATCTTATTTGTATCTATGGAAAAGTATTTCCTTGAGACCTGGAAAAAAGTTATTATTAAAAGGTTTCGGCTGACAAGACACCACTTCAACCCCTTCATCACACTGCTGCTGATTGTTGCAGCAGCTTAACTGTTAACCTGTAGATCCTTGGCCCGACCAAGGCTCAAATCAAACCCAGACCTAGACCCCAAACCAAAGCTGGATACCATGCCAGGTCAGAGGGAAGAACGTTTCTCTCTCAGATACAATAGATAATGATGTTACCAGTTGTGTTACATCCAGACCTTTTCACCCTACAGGTGTGGTTCCAGAATCGTCGAGCAAAATGGAGGAAGAGGGAACGTTTCGGTCAGATGCAACAGGTCCGCACACACTTCTCCACAGCCTACGAGCTGCCTCTTCTAACCCGCCCTGAGAACTATGCACAGGTACAGTATGCCTTGCAGGGAGAGCAGAGGCTTCTTTCTCTCTTAATTTCTGTCAGTAAATGTAATGAAAAATGAATGAGCCCAGAGAAGAGTAAGTAAGTGTGTGTGTGTGTGTGCGTGTGCTGTGCTTCATCTTCTGTGTTCTCGTAGCAATACCACAGTGAAATTTTGTTAATTTGTTCAGCACCATTGCCATTACCAACACCATCAGCTCCCTAAGCAAGGCCTGTCTCTAGAACAAGAAAGGGGACAAGAAGCATCATATTTAGGTAGACAGTCACGGTAATGAATGACTTTTAATGCCCCAGTCCTCTCACTCTCTCACAATGTTCATTTCCCCTTCATTTTTCAGATTCAGAACCCTTCCTGGATTGGTGGCGGCAGTGCAGCATCTCCTGTGCCAGGCTGTGTTGTGCCCTGTGACACTGTCACCCCTTGCATGACCCCTCATCCCCATTCTGCCAGCGGGGTGTCTGATTTCCTGGGCGTGCCAAGCCCCGGGGGTCATGTGGGACAGACTCACATGGGCAGCCTGTTTGGAGGACCTCCTGGCATGGGTACAAGTATCAACGGGTACGATCTCAACATGGACCCTGACCGCAAGTCCTCCAGTATTGCTGCTTTGCGCATGAAGGCCAAAGAGCACAGTGCAGCCATATCTTGGGCCACATGATGTGTTAATACCTGCTGGACAGGGGAGCCTTCTTGACCCCTGAAATGTCTAAACAAACCCAACATAGGGTGAGGGGTCACTAAAATGTATAACTATTAAGGCAACAGTGACTACCTTCAAAAATGTTGCAACAAAGAAACAAAGAGAAAACAGCAAGAGATGTGGCAAGATAAGTGACATGACATTACCGATTTGAAATGCAATCCTCCATGCCTCTGGTGGGAGAAAGGAACTACCCTAAGCGAGCGAGCATTGTGGAGTGCTGCGGCGATCCTGTACTGTAGGACACAAGCTGCAGTATAGCAATGAAGAGAGGCAAAAGGAAACAATGAGAAAAAGTTTAATTATTTCAAACAAATCCGTGCACTTATTTGCTAAAATACAGAAAATGCTGTTTGTACAGTGCTTTCAATGTCATTGTAGTTTTCCTGTTCAGGTGTTGTTTTATTATTTTGTTATCTTGTTATTTAAATTCCAGTGTTATTTTTTCCTCCAATCATTTTGGTACTGATTTTGACAAAAAATTCAGCAAGCATCCTTAAACAAACTGAAATAGTGACATTGTTGTTACATGCCATATCAAAATTATTCTGAGGCAATCTTTATCAGCATTACCACAAGCAGAGGCATGTAACCTAAGTCAAGATGGAGCAAAGACTGTGCTACAAAAAACTGTCTATATCCAGTATATCTGTCTTATTATGAACTTTCTCAGATTCAACACAAAGTGGAACGTTGAAACAACCACCTCTGGTTTGCATTTCCGTCTCTAAAATAGTTAGCTTTGGTTCTATCTTCCATCACTTAGAAGTCAAACATTAAATGTGGTTTGTTTTAGTGTGGTCAGAGAGAGAGATCCACCTGCCACACTGACTTGGCCTGCTGATGTCCACAGTCTGGAGCCCAGAGAGAGGAAGGGATGGAGGGCTGGAGGAAGAGGGGGTGAGGAAGTGGTGTGTGGGAGTATGAGAGGGGCACAGCAGGCCTGCTGCTCTTAGGGCTGAAGAGCCTGGGAGCGGCAGTCACCAGACAGACACAGCTCTGTTTTCAGGAGGACAGACTCAAAGTGAACATGCCTGTGTGCCCCTTGCGTTTCCTCTCCCAGGAGTTTCGGGGAGAGAAGTGCCCACCAGTCAGTCAGTCTGCCAGAAATAACACCAAATCAGCAGCAGCCACCTTTGAAACAGAGGAGACCGGTGGAGATTACACAGTCTGTGTTGACACTTTAAGACGCTGAAAGGATGTCAGTGGTCAACAGCTTCTTCTATTCTAGCATGTCAGATAACTGTGTGTCCGTAACTGTGGCTGGCTGTCAAGGCTCACCGGTAAATGGTCTTTGTGGTCCACCTCTTGGAGCAGTACTGGCAGAAGTGTTATTGTATTCATTTCTCTCTTTCTCACATTTTTTCTCTCAAAGCCATCAACCAGTGTTTTGCCACTGAGAGTAAGATTTTGACCACATCCCAGTTGGATGTGGTATTCCAGAAGACTAGGCGCAGACTGCAGGTTGACAGGCTTGGGAAAATATGAACTGTATCCTCCACCCAAAACACTTAGAAGTCCTACTTCACTAGAAAAGCAACATGATTTTATTCATCACCTACATCCAACATATCTCTGTATGCTGAGAGAATGACAAAACCAACCATGGTATTTTAGCATGGAGAGTGAAGAGCAGAGTGAAAAGAGTAAAGAGGATTTCTAAATGAAGGATGTCACAGAGGCACAGTGTTGATACTAGTGCAAAAAAACTTGTAACTACACTCACCGGCCACTTTATTAGGTACACCTTGCTAGTACCGGGTTGGACCCCCTTTTGCCTTCAGAACTGCCTTAATTCTTCTAGCATACTTTCAACAAGGTGTTGGAAACATTCCTCAGAGATTTTGGTCCATATTGACATGATAGCATCATGCAGTTGCTGCAGATTTGTCGGCTGGACATCCATGATGCGAATCTCCCGTTCCACCACATCCCAAAGGTGGTCTATTGGATTGAGATCTGGTGACTGTGGAGGCC
The DNA here is from genome assembly GCA_900323365.1 of Monocentris japonica. Lineage (NCBI taxonomy): Eukaryota > Metazoa > Chordata > Actinopteri > Trachichthyiformes > Monocentridae > Monocentris > Monocentris japonica. Next base: position 205 of record OOFE01045726.1, on the reverse strand, counting down.
AGTGGAGTACAGTGAACTCATTGTCATGTTCAAGAAATCAGTTTGAGATGATTTGAGCTTTGTGACATGGTGCATTATCCTGCTGGAAGTAGCCATCAGAAGATGGGTACACTGTGGTCATAAAGGGATGGACATGGTCAGCAACAATACTCAGGTAGGCTGTGGCATTTAAACGATGCTCAATTGGTACTAAGGGGCCCAAAGT
>OOFE01045725.1:0-11205 GCA_900323365.1 Monocentris japonica | reverse complement strand
TCAGCCAAATCTGGTGGCCCACTTATGATTAACACAAATGACTCAGCACAAAAAAGAGCAAAGGAGCGTGTCTGCCCTCCCAACACACACACACAAACACACACACACAAACACACACACACAAACACACACACACACATAAACACACACACAAACACAAACACACACACAAACACACAAACACACACAAACACATAAACACACACACAAACACAAACACACACACAAACACACAAACACACACACAATTATACGTACATAATTATACACATGGACTCCAATATGCCAACACACACACTTACACACTGACTCGATCCAAGCAAAGGACAAGGACCTGAGCAGTCTTCCGATGGGCAATTAGCTTGTGAAGTGACACAGACATACATAAAAATACACAAATGCAAGTACACATACACACACACACACACACACACACATACAAACACATGCACCCGTACAGAGGCAGAGCTGGCTTGCTCTCTTGATAGGCAATTAACTTACTTCAGACGCCTCATCAGCAAGTGAACAAAAATCCCTCTTTAATCGGACACACACACAAATACTTGCACAGACACACGTGCACACGGTTTCGCACATGCAGTGTTCGTAGCAGCGTTGAGATGCAGTGTGAGCAGGAGAATCTGTTCTCGTTGCTAGTGCCTTGGCTTTGCTAAAATTGAAATGCAAACACACAAACATGCTCAAACACACACACCACATGCACATACACTCATACGAGGGATCAGGGGGCAGATGATTCTTCAGGAGCCCTGCTGAGTTAAGTAATCACACTCGGGTGTTTAATCACTAACGAGAACCTGATGATGCTCTTTAATTAACACAACACTAATTGAAGAGGGCTGGCGAATCACAGCTCTCATTCCTGTCTGATATTTGAATAATGAGAAAGCAAAGGATTGTGGGGGAGTAGCCTCCAGCTGGAGGTGTGTCAGAGTCAATTGGTCTAGCTAGGAAATTGCATAGAAGAGAAGGCTTTGACCTAAAAATGTCAAAATACACCTCACTGTAAAGATGGTGTGTGTGTAGGAATGTGTGGTAAACTGATGGATTCGGTAGAATAAAGACAGTTGTGATGCAATGAATCAACAGGACAAAAGGAAAACTCCTGGCATGGATGTGTGCATGTGAGTTGTCTTCCACACTCGCCATAGGCTTACTGCTGACTCATCTTCAAGAGTTTTAAATGAAACCAAGAGAAAACAACTTAAGAGGAAAGCTTTGGGAATCCTGCTGCAACACTCTGAAGCTTAAAGTCCAAATCCAGAATCCATTTGTCCGTATCATTTTAAGGCATATTCACACAGGGCCTGATTCAGACTGTGTAAAGTTACCTGGGTCTTATGTGGATTTAGAAATGCACGCTTGAGCTGTTCCTGTTCAGATTTCGCCTCTTCACTGTGCACGCTGAGGATGTTGGGTGCGCATTCTCTTACTCATGGGTTCATTGAAAACATTGGTGTCTTTGGCCTTCTCACTGGTATGGTGGAAATTGGCTTCCCCAGTAACCAACTCACTGTAAAGATATTGTAACAATGTAACTGGACAGTACAACTGGAAAAGTAAAATTCCAGGATCTTTCGCTATCGGTAACATAATATCTCCAGACACCCTTTGAAAGGAGCCTGTCACCAGGACAGGGAGGGCGAAAATTGTCTTGATTAACGTGGGGAGGGCTGCTGGCTGCTATCTGGCTCTGAAAATCATTCTTCAAAATACAACACCACTCAATGATCCAGGCCTTATCCATACAGAAATACTGGCTGCCCTGGCTGTCTGTTCAGGTCAACACATTGAAACAATAGTGATAAAAATGATGACGATGAGGTGAATGAGCTCAAATAGTATCGTGTGTATTAATAAAGGCCGGTCCCTGATAGAATTGCGCAGAAAGGAGTCTAAATTCCCACAATATTTCTAGCCTAAAATATCATTAAAGTCACTAAAATATGACAAAATGTTACCAAAAAGAGACTTTGATGTGGTGCAACATGCTGACATGTTTATCTCGTTGCCGTGGATACAGGTAGTGGCGCGGAATCCTTGAAATTCATTACCAAACAAAACCGTGCTGCTTGGATCACCATCCAGTGTTGCTCCTGTTTGTTAGTCAGCATGTGACAGAGATTTTTTGATTCACTTTTCTGACTTGGGCAGTTATAATTGTTTCCTAGGTTTGAAGACATTTTCTTCACCCTCAAATTAATTGAGATCATCATATTGACAATATGAAACAGTATTTTGTATTTATATTGTGAAGCAGTGAATGTTTTTTTTTAAAGTTTGCCTTGCAAATGTTGTAAATATGTTGGCAAACAATGGAACAAATTGACCTGTATTTTGAGTTACAGTCATGGGACCTCAATGTTGGGAAAAAATATTTTCCATCAGCAGCTACTACCAAGAGTCTGTGTGTATATACTCAAAAAGAAAAAAGGGAAAAATGGGCCCTGGATCTATCGAATGAATTCAAATTCAAAGTGTTTCTCAACTGTATCAACTGCTGAAAGCCAAGTGACAAGCAGAGAGCTTTCTGAATCCTTTGTTCAACATAGATTTTCGTGTTTTGTAGACTGAATGAGACTGTAGCAACATAATAGCCCCGGTTCATAATTTACCATGAATGTACAAACATTTGTGTAAGTATTTGATAGGATTTTGATTTCTGTGAGCCTGTTGTAAACAGTTGAATACATATTAGGAAACTTTGTTGAATCCTTCCTGTGTTTTATAAGCCCATGGAAATAGTGCAAAGAGTGTTCTGTCTGCTGGTTAACGTTATAATTACCCATGAAAAGACACTGTGAAGAGAGGATTTTGATTTGACTCAGTTGATTAAAGTGTCTTTGCTGTCTGTCACAATAGTGTCTGGTAAAGTGGGGCGAGAAGTTTGGTGAAGTTTTATCTGGGAATGGGGGATGGGACGGAACGTGGCAACACTGAGGAGGGATTAGTGTTTTGTTAATGAGGATTACCGTAGAAACCGGTGAAAGGCAACTAAGCTTAGCACCGCCATCACCAAACCGATTTAGTTCCTGGCTGCTATTTAGAAGGATTACGAGACAATGTTATTGTAATTACAATTGTTCTAGCAATGAGACTGTTGAAGCTATTCTTGTCTGTTGTTACTTTATAGTGGGTAACATAAACCATTTGCTTTGCTCAGAGTCAATAATGTAAAAGTTATTATGTCACATTTGTTATGTTCAAGTAGCTTTGACGTGGTGAACTTGTGGTGCTAGCCTTGCTAGTGCTTTATAGGTAAGGGCTGTGTGCATGAAACCAATAGCACCAACAGTATCGCTCCAGCAATAGTGCTACACACTGCTACAGAAACAATACATTTTTCTGAATCTTCTTCTGCTTTAGCAGGAAGAAAGATTAACCTGAGAAATGTCCAATTCTTTTCTCTCTCCTCCCTTTATTCTCCCCAGAAAGCTGTCTGTTTATAGGTTCCACATAGGAAAAGGACAAAGGTTTAAACAGTGGGGGGATTTCAAAAGATAATTAAGGAGGAACGAACAGGCAAACTATTGAAGAAGGCGCGAAGGAGGGATTGGGAGCAGAGAGGATAACAGAGGAATGGAAGCTAGCTTTGTTGTGCCTCAAACAAGTGGATCAAATTCAGTTTCCTAAACACCATGAATATGTATTATATCAGGTTATTCATCCAACTCATTGTTCTTCAAATTTTGTCCCACCGGAGGAACACAAAAAAACAAAAGGAAATTGAGCAAATAAACGCAACAAAAACAAAAATGACAGAACTGTTGTTTTTATGTCCACGCGGCTTCTTTTGTGGCATTGGCGGACTCTGCAGAGACGACTTGCTTTCATGATGCCATCTTTTGAAGAGACAGCTCTAATTAACATCTCTTTGAATGATCAGATTATGCTCCATCCTAAAAATGTGCTGGTGAGAAACGGTAAACATATAGCGTGGATATGTCTTTTGTCGCCGCTAATACAGCAAAGGTAATATGAGAAATGCTGCACGTAAAGCCCCTTATTTACCTCGACATGACAGCTAATAAGGGGTTATCGCTGGCTGGAGTTCAAAAGAAATATTTCCTTCTCAGACATTTCTTGGTAGAACTGAGCTGAGCTTTTCCCCATGCAGCGCTACCATACTGATGTGAGTAGAGCTTTTAGTGTGCTTGGACTAAATGGGATGTGCAGCAAAGGGCGGTGGCTCATTTTAGCATATTTTCAGCGCTAGCCAATGATTTCCTGCTTAGTTTGCCTGGTAGACTTCCTGCTTTCTCTTCTCTTCAGGTCCTTTAAATGAGTCTGTTTTGGTGTATTATTGTGCTCTGCATGTGTTCAGTGGTGATTTGTAGGTCAAAACATGAAAACGCTGAATAACACAAGAGCAGCCATTGATTTCATGCTGAATATCAACTGTTTTTTGATGACCATGGCTGAAATACACATGTAATATATATAAAAGGCTGGTGTACCAAGTATGTATGCCACGTAACAAAAGGTGATGTATATATACACACACACACACACATACACACACACAATGAGCCGGAGAATGTTTTGTTGCATTGCAGGGACTGCCATTCCCAAGCCAAACAAGGAACATGCACACATACACACACACACACACGCACACTACACAGGCACAAACACAGTAATATAGGTAGCACTCACCTGGAGGGAACAAAGGAACAAGGGGCTAATTAGTGATGATGAGAAGTTAATTTAGTCAGACACCTCAGGTAATAGTCTCTCCCTCCTGTCTTCATCTCTCTCTTTCTCACCTTTCCTCTCCCTGAATCACTACCCTTTCTGCATAGTGCTTCTTGTTCTCCAACGCAACCATTTTCATGTTCAGACGAGGTGTCAAATGTTCTATTTTGTGCTTTTTATCTCTTCAGCATATCCATGTCTCTCTCTCTCTCGCTACATACACACAGACACACACATATCCGTGTGTATTCTGCAGGGATTGGAGAGGCTGCAAAGCAGATGAGATTGTCAAGTTGACTAAGTGGGAAATTACATTATTTTCTGCTTTGACATTGCTGAATTGTATTGCTATGTGTATGTGTGTGTGTGTGTGTGTGTGTGTGTGTTTGTGTGTATGTGTGTACGGCAGTGCGGGGGGAAAAAGAGAGAGAGAGAGAGCAGGCAAGATGGTTCCTGAGCTAAATGTTTGCTAGCAGGTGAGCCTGTTGTTGACAGATGGTGTTTGTGAGAGAAGCTCGCTCCCTACAGAGTCTCACCCCAGGAAAACACTCATGCTAACGTAGACAGACCCATTGTACACACACATAAACACACACACACACACACAAACATGCACGCCAGCACACGTACATGTGCATACATACACCAGTAACACCCTCACAAGGTCTCAGAGTGGATTATAACCTATTCCGTTAGTGTTGTTCACAGCCCGTTCACAGCAAAACCAGGTGAGAGAGACCATGAAGGGATGGAGAGATACAAAGAGTGGAGAGCGGGAAGAATAACCAAGAGGGGCATATTTCTTTACTATCACCATCTGGCTTATAAGAAATAAAAGAAAAGAGAGAAGTGAGAGCGAAAGAAAGAAAAAGAAAGAAAGAAAGAAAGAAAGAAAGAAATGAAAAAATGGAAAGAAAGGAAAGAAAGGAAAGTCATCAAGAAGCAAAAATTTATTTTGACACCACATCACCCAAAATCCTCCAACCTTGTGACACCATTTTACTTCCAGCCCGGCCAACCACACATAGACAGCAGCCATTTTGTGCCTCTGAGATCAGATTAGTAGTCTGGTGGCACTGCTTCCCATCAGCAGGTCTATTGGAGCGTGGAAACTGTGGAGGAGTCACTATTAGAGCTAATGGCAGACTAAACAGCCTTTAAGTCAGGCCTGTAGTGTGTAATGAGACTTAAAGTGTGATGACAGGAAGAGCAGAGAAGAAAAACACAGCGACACCCATGACCAGGCATTAAACACCCCTTCACTTCTATAGGTGACGCGCAAACATCAACACATCAACTAAAATGTCACCAAAGAATCAACACAAACTTGTCTCGGGCAAACGGGCGAATGACAGCATGAGAGAATGAGCGCGAGAGGCAGATAGTGGTGGAAAGAGAAGGGAGACAGAGACGGGAGGGGTGGCGAGGACGAGCTCCTGTAATTAGTCAGTTAATTACATCTGGATGGTGATCTGCTCCGGGGGATGGATGTTGTTTGAGCTGTGTGTGTGTGTGTGTGTGTCTATCCTTAGCGGCTGTGTACACTCCAGAAAGCGTTTACTGAAATGGGAGCTAATTCTCGCTGTCTGAGGCCATTACGGTATTAATTTAATTTGGGTTAGCTGTCGCTAGCTCATTAACACATCTAATTAATTCATTGACATCAGAATTAAGTCGTTTCACTGAAACTGACACCTCTCTCTCCTACAAGAGAGAGTGGGAGGAGAGGAGCGACAGATTGGACGAGAAACAGATAGAAAGAGATGGAGAGACGCAGGCAGGGACGATGGATTGGATCATATCTAAAAGAAAAACAATAATACGTTTGATCAGCTGCACTAAGTCGTGCCAATGTGTAGGGAGGTGAAAGAGGAATGGAGGGATATAAGAAGAAATAGTGCCAGACGCTGGTTGTTAGAATGACAGAAAGAGAAAAAGTGAATGTATTGATGCTTTATTGGCGTCGCTTGAGGAGTGTGAGGCCTCGTTACAGGAGGACAGCCGTTTGTGTAACTGATCACTGCAGAATATATTGTTGTCATGTGTGGAGGAAAGAATGAGGAGGACGATGACCTTCCTGAGAAGGACAATGTTTTGACAAATCAAGCAGTTAATGTGAGGTTGGAGATTTGGTACATGTGCGGGTGTATGGTTAGAGGTGGGACACCTTTGGTTGTGGCACACAGTGTGAGCCTAGTTAGAGGTAGAGATTATTTGGATGTAACACACAGTGGGTTTCTTGTTAGAGGGGGGGCGTAGTTAGGCTTTGCACTGTCTGTCTCTGTGGTAAATTTGATTAAGGCTGGCAGGAGGAGGTGGTCCAACCGTGAACAGGTGCCCCTCACAGCTGAGACACAGAGGAGTTGGGTTCAACCCTTCGTCTCTCTCTCTGACATTGTACTTCCCACTCTCGCTTTTTGTTCTCTCTCTGTCTGTCCATGTAATCGCTCTCTATTTTTGCTGCTGTCTCTCTTTGGACCCAATGCCTCTCTCCTTCATCCGTCTCTGTTTGCCTCTTAATCAGTCGCGGGATAGGGGCCTCATAGCATGTAAGACCTCCACTTTGCTCAACCACCAACCCCCACCTCCTGCTTGTCTTCTCTGCTGCGTGACTTTCACTGACCTTCACAACCCTCCACCTTCCCCCTCCGATTCTCCATATCCCTGCTTCCCGTCCTTCGACCCCCCCCCATACTACCCACCTGTTTGGATCAGTCCAGCCAAACTCAGACCACTGGATCAAACCGTGTCCAGAGATACTCCCAAGAAACCTATATCATGCTGATAGTCTTTGGTTTATCGTATTCATGATATAGATTTTTTTTTATTTGGTGTTCAGTGTAAGATGTGTGATATCCACTTGATGTGTCATCACGAGGCCCGCTGCAGTTAGAGATGAAAAAAGTCTGAGCCTGTCTCCTTAACACTTTATTAGACAGCTATCCCCCAGGGAGAGAGAGAGAGAGAGAGAGAGAGAGAGAGAGAGAGAGAGAGAGAGAGCGAGAGAGAGAGAGCAAGAGAGAGAGAGAGGTCCCCATTCCTCTTGAATGTGACAGGTGACCATGTCAATTGAGCTGATTCTCCATACATAGTAACACTTAAGGCATCTGACAAGAGAGCTGGGAGGAGAGCTGCACGTTGTAAGTGAGTTAGAATAACAACTAACAACAGCTAAAACTCTCAAGTTGGACAGGTGCCATGAATTCCAGGTCTAACATAATACTAAGGTACCATAGCATATTATAAAATGGCATAGTGCACAGTAGCAGAACAGAACCAAAGATATTTGATTCTTAGTGTGGATGGGCCAGTGGGAGCTGAACCCCAACCCTGCCAGTATTGAGCTACAGAAATATGTTAACTTCACACTTATCATCAGCCAAAATTCTCACCTGCAGGCTCAACATTTTGTAATGCTCACTTGTGTCTGCGCCCACATTCTTACAGAGCATTATTCATTGACAGCACAGCTCCATGTTGTTAGTGTAGGTTTTGTTTTCATGCCAAGCTTTCTCCCCCCACGTCTAGTTGTCGCATACAGTCAACCCTAATGTCATTAGTTCTTTCCGTGCCTGTTTCTGCTTTATGTCACAAATTCTTATGTTATTTCATTATTCCACATCAGCAGGCCATTAACATCCACAGCCATATCAAATTGCCTCAAATGTAAGATTCTGAACAGGACTTTTAATCACATTCTGTTTGGCTAAATAAGCAGTGGTTTGGAAAAACAAATAGCTCAGTGATTCCATCAGACCCAGAGACAGCAACTCCAACGTAAATCTAATTTCAAAAACATCTGTCTGTTATAATTAATTCATTCCCATCTCTATCTTATTTCATGATAAAATTTTGGCAAGCTTCCAGTGCTTTCACATTTCTGACCTCTTGCCAGCATTGTTTTGGGTATTTAATCTTGAACTTTTTGATATTGTGCCTGTTGGATGTTTCACTGCACCAGACCACCAGACCAAAGATAAATTTGATAACGGTTTCCAACATTTGAATTGCTCTAAGAGCATTTGACCACTCTGCTGTTGCTACAGCACCATGGTCATCAAGAGGCAATTTCAGGTCAGTCATTCAGTTGTGAGACACTTCACTCCTGTATACTGTGTGCTATCAAACTCAGTCATGTTTACTCCACCTGAGAAAATCATTTTCTACAAATCATATATGTTCTTTATTGGATAATGTCTAATTAATACAATTAATTAAAAGTCATTGTGGAAATTTCACAATAGCTTTGAATCTTTGCTCCTTGGCAAATTTTCACCTCCCACAATTCTCTATGTGTATTTAGAAAGAAAGAAATGCCTGACCGAACCCACCAATCCAACCCGGAGACAAGGGGAGTGGAAGGCGCATTTTAATGATTTAAGTGGATTTCAGTGGTTATGCATTTGTTTCTCAAAATCAACAGCAAAATATGTGAGGAGGACAGAGATGAAGTTATTGTCAAAATACAGGAAAAGCTGTAACCGCTTCAATAGGATGGGACAGAAAAGCAGACAGGATATTAGCTTTGGTATTAATGGAGAGCCTCCTTATGTCCTTATGTCTACCGTCCCCTTCTTTCTGGCTACATCCTTCCCCTATATGTGGGACTTTTCATCTGTTCTTATTCAAACACTTTTTTAAAAGAAGAGTGGGGATTCCACACTCTTTATTCCTTTTACTGAGACAGTAGGAAGGCTGAGAATAAGACAGAGTAGGGGAGAAACAGGAGAGAAGGCTCTGATTGGAATCCATCTAAGCCAGCAGGGGCACAAGTAGTTCCAGAGAATGGGGCCATAACCACTTCACCATCTCTGGGCATCTTTTTCAAATGCCTGAAATAAAAGTTCTATTTTGCACTGGATTGATGCTTGTTTAGTGATGTATTCAGCAAGATTCTGACCTCATTTGGTCTTCATCAGACATGTTGAGTGCATTTGACATCAAAACATTGCTGATTAATCAATGGGTAGTTTGAGCCAAGCAATGTGATTGGCCAAAGATGCATTCAAACCGCGCTGATAATTCCCCTAATGGATGGCTAACCATGCTTTATTGGTTTCTGTGCTAACACTTGTGGTAAACAGTTAGCTAGTTAGTGATTCTCATTCTCATAGTATACATATGTATGTATTCTACTTTGATGAAACCAGTAGAATAACCAGTGTATAAAAATCGAAATCCCTACTAATGTGTTCTTTTCTGTGATTATGGGTACTTTGGCGATGCCCTTTTGCATCACTGTTGTACTCGTAACCACAGTAAAGAATGTCCTCTCAGGTATTATTACTACTACAAATCATTCAGGGAGCATCAGTCCAATGGTCGGGTATCTTTTATCTAATATATTGTCTCACTTTAATACTCATTAACCTGATTAGTATTTTTGACGTGGATACAATACACACACAGATAGGTAGCAACAATATTGCCGAAAGCCCACTCTCCCCGTTTCAGGACCGGATAGTCAGTGTAAAAGTATCATTAGGCGAAGCTAAAAAAAAAAAAAAAAAAAAGTGATTGATAGTAGTTATTCAAGGAATTGGAGACATTGTTAAAGATAAGAAGATTAGAAGACCTAGCTGAAAATGAGTATAGCCATTTAGACATACACTATATGGCCAAAAGTCAGTGGACACCTGACCATCACACCTATATGAGCTTGCTGGACATCCCACTCTAAAACCATGGGCATTAATATGAAGTTGGACCCCCCTATAACAGCTGCGTTCTAATTCCTCCTAAAGGTGTTCAATGGGGTTGAGGTCAGGGCTCTGTGCAGGCCAATCGAGTTCCTCCACACCAAACTCGTCTAACCATGTCTTTATGGACCTCGCTTTGTGCACAGGGGCACAGTCATGCTGGAACAGCAAAGGGCCTTCCCCAAACTGTTGCCACAAAGTTGGAAGCGCCCAATTGGCTAAAATGTCTTCGTATCCTGTAGCATTAAGATTACCCTTCACTGGAATTAAGGGGCCAAGCCCTGAAAAACAGCCCCAGGCACTATGCATTCCGGTAGGTAGCGTTCTCCTGGTATCTGCCAAACCCAGATTCGTCCATCAGACTGCCAGATAGTGAAGCGTGATTCATCACTCCAAAGAACACGTTTCAACTGCTCCAGAGTCCAGTTGCAGCGTGCTTTACACCACTCCAGCCGACACTTGGCATTGTGCATGGTGATGTGAGGCTTGCGTGCAGCTGCTCGGCCATGGAAACCCATTTCATGAAGCTCCCGACGCACAGTCCTTGTGCTGATGTTGCTTCCAGAGGCAGTTTGGAACTCTGTAGTGAGTGCTGCAACAGATGATTGGCGATTTTTACGCGCTACACGCTTCAGCACTCGTTGGCCCCGCTCTGTTAGATTGCGTGGTCTACCACTTCGTGGTTGACCTGTTGTTGCTCCTAGGCACTTCCACTTCACAATAATAGCACTTACAGTTGACTGGGGCACATCTAGTAGGGCAGAAATTTGACAAACTGACTTGTGGCAAA
>OOFE01045722.1:0-19306 GCA_900323365.1 Monocentris japonica | reverse complement strand
CACTTCTCTTGTAGTGTTCCTACTGTCAAAAGATTTTCACAGCACAGAAGTCATATTTCCTAGATTTTAAAATCAAATATTCGTAGCGGGCTATGTAACTCTATTGCAAAGCCTTAGTTCTGGAGCATTTCTATTCTAAGACTCTAATTTTCTAAGAAGTATATTTGATTGTTTGTTGGCTTTTATTTTGAAATATTCCCGGAAGAGGTTTTTGCTCCTTTACTTGGACCCAAACTAATGGAAGAATTATATAAACTACTCAATAAACAAGGGTTACACTTGATGGGAGAGTTTAATGTTTAATGAGTTCTTTCATATCGGCAGCACCAAACAATGAATTGGTACACAATTTAGCCAGAAATAATCTGTAACAACTTCGATTTAGCAACCAGCACACATGTAATGACAATACAGATTAAATAGCGTGGTTTATGAATTGTTGAAAGTGTAAATTTCATGCACGTGACCCTGTATATTTCCACAGAACGCTATGGATATGATGTTGTATGATCTATTTTTTCTAGTTTTTGTTTCATATTGACCATATATCGTCATTGATGAATAACAGTGAAGGTTAGTACTAGTATAAAAATAGGAAGAATTCTCTTCACAAAACATTATAACGTCCAGTGACCACTGGCTTGTAGTTAAACCAATGTTCCGCGGTGTGCATGCACATCTCGGCGTGCACAGGCGCACACATTTAGGAAGCAAATCCTTTCCTTCCTTAGTGATTCAAACCACTTCCCCGATTCAAACCGCTACCACATTCACACTGCGCATGCGCAAATTCGCATCGCGTCTACGTCCCTGTTGTCCGTGCTAAAAAGCTCCCGCCAAAGCAGAATTCATGTGTGCGCACTGAAGCGCTATCCGACATGGATCAGAGGATCAATCAATAGGAGAGACCTCACTGTCGGGTGTCCAGTTGGCATTGGAGTTTGACACAGATCAAATCCAGGCTGCATCTTCATCAGATGGTAGGACTATGTGATAATATTTGTAAGGCGTCCAGTCCATGTGATCAACCCATTACAAGTTTGATAATCTTGTATTGTTATGAATGAAGACAGTTCGGCAAATACGCTATTAGGTCTTTTTGTTCTACAAGGCCACTGAAACATCTTGTTGTAGTTGAGGTTAGGTACTACTGTAATTGATTTTTCATAAAGAATAAGCTGTTCTAAGAGCCTTCCCACGTTTCCAAACACACAAACAAATTCCTGCATGTTTCCAAACACACGCAGGATTTGATCGTACCAACGAACAAATTTAGATACGAACAAAATGATGAATCAGACTATGTTCGTAGAAACGTTCATACGAACGCTTTATGATCAAATCTGATTGTACGCACGTTTCGTGAATGAGGCCCATTGTTTGCAAACCCACATCGTAAAATATTCCTTCATGGTCCATCTCACCTGAAATTCTCACATCAAATCCATTCCTACTTCTGTTTATTTCTACCATCACCCTATTTCTCAGTGGGCCCGTATTTGCAACATTGTGGGTTACCAAACTCACACCAAACAGGCCTGCAATCCACCCTGGATCCTGATACATAGATTAAGAATTACTACCCTCAATCCAAAAAACAAATTTGCTGTTAAGACCAGACAGCCTGGTAGAACCTTCAAGTACAGCCATAAACCAATAAGGCATCCATAATAATACTAAAGGTGTAATAATAAAGGTGAGGGATCTGGCCTTCCATAATTCTTGCTTTTGCTGCTAACCAATATCAGCCAAGACCCTGCTTACTGACTAGAATTGTATTTGTTGCCGGACAACATTATTTCATTGACAATTCTACCAGGAAGCATAGGGAACTAATGAAGACTGTGAATTCACTGTCATAACATTTTGTAGGTAGACGGCTATGGTGTGTTACATAATTGACTGCCTCTCATATCAGCAAGAGTAGACAACAGATGGGCTTCCAATTTGTCGTGAATTGACCTCAAAGTGCATGTCAAACCCACTCTTTTTATGTTTGTTATTAGGGAATGGACATGAAGGAAACAATAGGTTGCAATAAATTGTGGATAATAAAGACTGGAGGGAGGAGATTTACAGTTCAAGTAGAGAGAATTCTAGTATCATGTACAGTGTACAAAATAATGGAAACAATAAATGAAGTACCTAACAATGAGTAATGTCACCTTCAGAACAGCTTAAATCCTCCTTGTAATGTTGCAGTCCTGAACTGTGTGTAGTGGTATGATGGACCATTCTTCAAGAAGGAATGCATCCATGTCTTTGACGGATGAAGGAGGTGGAAATCTACTTCACACTCCGCACCACAGACCTCCCCATAAAAGTTCAGTGATGTAAATCTGGTGAGGGGGAGGTTGGGGGCATGGAAAGCATTTGACTCCTTCCTGGTATTCATAAAACCACTCTTGATTTTGTTTACCTGTGTGTGTGTATAGGGGCATTATTATCATGAAATAACATTTGTTTGCACCTGGTCCTGTAAAATGGCCTCATATTCCTTGGCCATCATATGACTACGCAGAAAAATCATCAAACCTACTAAGTCCCACAAGAAAGCTACCATTCCAGATCCACCACCTTTTTAACTGCTGGCAACAGATATTGTCAGTTGAAGGTATCCTTTGGCTTTCTCCAAACATAAACCTGTAAAGATTTTTTTCTATAGCTAAGGTTTTGTGCACTTCATTTCTGGTTATGAATTTTTGTGCACTGGCCTTGGATACATGTTTTTGAAAAGCAGCCCTGCCATAGATACCAGCTTTGTAAAGCTCATAATGTAGTTTTTGTTGTGACTGTCACAAAGGTGTTGACTCAATCCCTGATGAGCTTTAACCTGTGACCACTGTTCTTCTTTGCCAATGCAGTTCTTGTGTTTGACATATGTTGTCATGATTTTTGAGAAAGTTTCCCTTGCCACATTAACTAATTTGCAGTTTTTTACTAATGCTCCTGCAATTTGGACACTGACTATTTGGCCTCTTTAGAAGTCTGTTCAAATCAAATTTAATCAAATGTATTTGGATAACCCTTAATCACACTTACAGCCTCAAAGGGCTTCACAATGCCCATATAATGAAAAAACCTTGGACCCTCGCAGTGGACAAGGAAAAACTCCCACAAAACCTTTTAGGAAAAAAATGCAAGAAACCTTGGGAGGAGTTACTCAGAGAGGTCCCCCTACCAGGACGGTCAGGCGTGCAATAGGTGCCGAGTTTAGGCAAGTAGACGGCATCGTCTTAGGAGTGGGGGACCACGCGGACGCCAACACTGCCTGACATAAAAGTGGTGATTGCCATACCTGTTTTAAAAATGACACACACAGCATACTTAACTTAATACAACTTAATATGACCTGCCTCTGTAGCTGAGTTTCATCTTAATATTTATTTATTTTCATTTCTTTTGGTCCCTTGTTTTACTCATTTCATATATTGTACTATATCTTCTGTTTTATACTGTTTTACTAAACTCTGTTTTATATAAGTTCTACATAAATAGTTAACATTACAGCCCTGCCCATTACTAAGAGATGGGAACAAGACTTCTGCAATCTTGGTTTAGAATGTAACTGGCCTGAAATTTGGGGTTATCTCCTGGTGTCATCAAAAAATCTTGCCCACCTGTTAATTCATTTCAAGTTTGGTCCTACTTCACCCCATTGCAAGGATTCAGATGAAAACTAATCGATTCTGCTCTAACCCTTCATGTAATCCAACAGGGCACTTTATGCACATGTTTTGGTGTTGTACTTACTTACTTACTTACTTTATTTATTCCTTATATTACTTATATTGTTGTACTTATATCTGGTATTATGTAGTAGATATGCTGCAGGGAAATCATGAATAGGATATGCCTAAATGTTCCATTTTTGTTGTTAACAACTTATTTAAAAGTCTTATATTTAGTTTTCAAATAACAGTCACAATACTGGACCCTGATCGGCCGACAACACCAGCTCCTCTAATTCAGATGAGGTAAACCTGCTGAGTGGAGGCTTTTCAGTTCAAATGCTGCAAACTGGCCTGATTGGAGGGATTTCAGGAATTCTGTAGTGAGGGGAGTCAATCAAGACCAAGTCCAGTTGTGATGTGTTTACTGGTGTTAGTCTGAAAGTGCTTGTAAAAAAGGGTGGATTTTTGACAATGCAATAACAAAATCAAATTTTAACAATGTCTTCATTAAACATTTTTGACCATATATGTGTATAAATAGAAGAATATTTGAATCTCTGATTTAACACAAGTACATAATTTTAGCCACGTCCACAGCTGCTAAAATACATCCCAAAGAGCTGATTTGACCTGCTCACAGGACAAAACAAAAACCTGGTGTGGCGGACTGGGGGGAGGGAGTGGGTGAGGCGTAGCGGCTGCGACCAATTAAGGCTGATTGCAGCCGAGCCTTTTTGACCTGTGTGTGACTGTGTGCGAGAGAGCGTCAGTGTGAGAGGCTGACGGAGTGCGTGAGTCCAGCAGGCGATTGGGATGATCGGATGTCGGACTGTGGAGTGGAGAGCCAGCGGGACCAGCAGCGGCAACCGACCAGAGTCCGCGGAGGGTGCAGCCGGGAGCAGCCTGGAAGAGCCAGTCAAAAGGGGTTGGAGTGGGATGTTCCTGGAAGCCTGGCAGACTGGCCGGCTTTGAGTGCTCCGCAGCTGGCCCATCGGGACAGTGGGAGGGGCGCCAGCTGATGGAGAGCGGCCATCGAGATCGGGCCGTCTTTATCTTTGCTGTGTGCAAATAAAACGGCCTGCTGGCCTGTTGACTCTGTCTGTCACGGACCCCGGTAGTAGCGAGTTGCTACACCTGGCTTGTATTATTCAATGACATTCTTCTTCTAGAGAGCTCTAAAGCAAAAACGAATGGTGCTAAAGCCCAACAAACGGGAGCTATGCTCTTTCATACTGTACACCCAAATGTTGTTATCCTTCTCAACCAATGATGGGTTGATGAATCCTACCCTTGGTGTTAATAGTGAGTCCTCATCAAAATGGGACTCATTTGCCATGTTCTTCAAATAGAAGATAATAACCCTCAGGATTGCACATTTTCATTCAAACTAAACACCACAACAAGTGATTTCACTGATTAGCACACCTTCAACCTGAAATAACCAGTGAAATCACCTGCTGTAGCGCTGTGTTGAAATGAAAACCTGCATAGACATAGCCCTCCATGGCACACGGTTTGACCACTGACCATAAAATTTAATGGAGACAGTGAACAGACACATAATTGATGTCACCTCATTTGTTTCCAATGGGGTGCGCTCATTGCACTTGACATGTTTCCTGGTGTCGGGTATGCACACTCAATCCACAGGAAGTAACAAATCTATCTGCTCCTTTCCACTGGCGCTGGTCATGTCTGAGCTGCTGTTTTTTTTAATTTTTATATTGAATGTATTTATATTATGTGTAGACAACAGAGAAACACAAACAAGGGCTACAAGGATGAACAATGGTAGACAGAGACAAGTACATATGGAGCAACAAGAAAGAAAAATAAATGACAGATGGATAGGAAAGTAATGTTTGATTCAGGTTAACAACATAGAGAGAGACATAGAGATGTACTGTATATGTGCATGGAGAGGATGTGTGGTGAGTGATTGCTGTTGGGAAGCAGCTGTGTGGAGTGACCTTGGGTGCAGAAGTATTTCTATGGATGTGCTTTGAATCATTGGTGATACAGTATTAGGATAAACAAACAGTCAGTCATGTGTTGATGTGGATTGTTTTCTTTCGTAGAGCTGAGTTTTTCTGAGTTTGGAGTTTCTCTCCAATGTTATCTTTTCTGTTAAAGGATGTAACCACTGTGACATGGTAAGTTGTTTTCTGTTTTTCCAATTTAGTAAAATTGTTTTCTTGGCGATAGATGGATGGATGGATGGCATATTTTATATATATAAAACTGGGAAGAACAGCTTGTGAATGAATGGATGGTACATATATACAGAGTTAATGAATGAATGTGAAAGGGAATGAGAATGATTCAAGTGCGGGGCAATGATTAAATGGGAGTGAATAAAGTTCAGGGTGACAGGTGATAAGTGGTGAGGAGCAGCACAGTCCTCAGTTGAGCAGTAGACTCAGTTGAGGGGGTGCCCCTCTTGGGCAGCGGGACCAGGCAGGGTGTCTTCCACAGTACAGGGACCTTTTCCAGGCTCAGGTTGAACAGGTGCTGGAGTATTCCACACAGTTAACAAAATAAAACAAATAACAAATAATGCAACATTTGGTACAATCATGTTAATACTTCACTGGGAGAAATGAAGAGTGACCACATCTCTTTTTGTCCCAACGATACAAACCTACAGAAGGCAGACACACACACACACACACACACACACTGGCCATAGTAGAGGCTTGATGTATTGTGCATGAATTAGGTTTAATTGCAGGGATCCTATTTGCATAACCTCTCCTCCCCTGATCAAATATGCTCATCTGTATTGCAGCCCTCTGACCTTGGCTGTGGGCAGGTTAGTGTGTGTAGGCGGACCACGGCTGGACTTCAGTCTGTTTCTTAATAGCTCCTGTCATCAGTGCTAATGCTGGTCTGCCTATAGGTGGTGAAGACGCCTGCCACTGCAGTAGTTAATCTCAGTAAAAATATGGTCTTTCGAGCTGTCAATGTACTGCAGCTACAGGACTGGGGAGTTTCACATTCAAAATATAACTGGTTACAAATAAGCGATTACTTGTAATACACAAAATCATTACTTTTGGCTACCTCTATGTTTGCCTCAAAAACCCATAGAATATGCAGTTAAACATGTTTTCCAATTTAGAAACTGTCATTTCTATCATGATATTATTGCCAGTATAAAACATTATTTAAAAAATGTTTTTTGTTTATAATCTCACAGTTTATATGTCTATCTTTCTATCAAACATGTTTTTGAGTAGCCTATCTTTTTCAGAAAGAATAAAGTTTTTTTGTTATTGTAATCAGACCACTGAAATCCCATCACATGTAACTGATAATCCCCAAGTCCAATGACAAAAGCCTCCAAAAAGCCTGATGGACCTTAGGAAACCATGTGCCAACAATGCACCAAGCCAATGACCAACACAAGCCAATTAAATTATTTTTATATGCCAATTGAATTTATTAAGTGCATTTCAAGCATTTCATATTTTAAATTAAATTATCCTAATACACCGGCAGGTGATTTTGCAAGACTCAAGAAATAAACAGGTGACCCGTAATCATTAAATCATAATCTTCAAATAATTTCACATCCTTCAAGTAAATATCCTGTAACAATTTGCCTTTTCATGGAGGAAATGAAAACTCTACTAAAACTGGACAAAGTATTTGCCAATGCTGTTGGATAATTTCATTTAATCCTGTGAAAAAAGCTTAAACAATCTGAAAAGAAAATTGCTTATAAAGTATGCTACTTTTTACAGTGTGATAAATTATTCAATTTTTGGAATGTGTTTGAGATATAAGTGTGACAAAATAAAATGATTTTTTTTTGCGGTGACTCCCCACTTCCCCAGTTTTTTTCTTGATAAAGCTGACAATATCAAAATACTAGCTAAGTTTTCAATTTTTGATGTGATCAATTGATGTAAACTTGTGTACAGTCTACAGTAAACCTTGGCCTACTTCCAAACTGTATTCTGTCATTAATCACAATTAGTAAAGTAAGACATTATGCTCAATATACAGTATACAACTATTTTGTATGAGTACGTGTGTTTGTGTGTGTGTGTGTTCCTTTCATATACCCCTGCCCCTCTTGTCTATGGGCAAACACAAACGGTAAAACAGGCCGGTAGCCCACGTTTACGAATGAGAAAATGTGGTACCACGACGGTATCTGCCCTTAACGTCATGAATCTGGCCCAATATGCTTTCAAATTCAGTTCTTACAACTCAGTTTCAAGTCTGAGACACACCAGGGATTTATGAAAAGCAAATTTGATCGATCTCACAATAATTTTTTATGCACTTTCCCATAAAATCACACTCCTTTCATTTCCATCTGGCATAAATCCTTCAGTAGTCACATGTACTTAGTGGGCATCCAGTGTTTTTTTCTAATTTTTTTTTTTTTTTAATTTTGCCCTTTGGCTGCTTGTTTAATTATCACAGGAAGTCTGAATAATGCAAGCACGCTTCATTTCAAAAATCAAAAAACATTTACTGCAACAACAGATAGACATAAGACTATATTTTTAAATTAGCTATATTTTATTCACATACCGAATCATTTCAAGAACCCCCAAAATCATGCTGGCCTCCAGGTTGAGAACCGCTGTCTCAAAACCAGGCTTGATGGATGGACGAGCAGACAGATGGATGGGGGGGATCGATGGACCGATAAACGAATTGGCAGACAGATGGATGGATGAACAAATGGATGGATGGATAAATGGATGAGTGAATGGATGGATGGATAGGCATTTTTACACATGGCTGTCTGTCTGCATTCCTGTCATGTCCACAGCTGATTTTTATGCTGCTTGACTGTGTGTGTGTGTGTGTGCATGTGTGTGACTATGTGTGTGTCAAGCAGCTGTGTTCAGCAGACAGGTTATCTTGGAGGGATGTAACCCAGACGGTGATATTTATTCAGAGGGGCAGATCTGATTTCTGCCAAGCCGGTTTTCTACTGTAGGCTCCATGTTGTTTAATGCCTTGAGATTCTGCAAACATGTGAGACAGCACTGGATGGGGGCCCAGCCTTGGTGCACATACTTTCAGCATAGTAGGCATATTTTGAGAGGAAAAGACAATCTGAATCTTGTGTGTATGTGTAAGAGAGAGAGATAATGTGTGTATTAGTATGAATGTGGTTATCACAACTCTAGTGGCAAATACAAAAACTCTGGTTTTGGTCTTTACCAATATTACAACCAAACATTTTTCTTAAATTAAAGTTAAAAGCCTAAAGTTGAATAAGAACACCTACAAAACCTTCTTCCCAGATGCCTAATGCTTTGCTCTATTTGAAACCAAATCATTACCAAAGTTGTATTCACTGTTTAGATGTCTGAGGACGTAGCTAACTAGACACAGCTACTGTAATGACTACATGTAAATAGCAATCTTAGCTGTCCCTTGAGCCTTAAAACACATAAACCACAGCTGGTATAATGCTATTCACTTGGTAAGATCATCTCATCATCTATCAAACAGTTAATTCAATTGTGTTGAATTGTGTTGAATACACAGGGTTGTTCATTGCAGACGATAGGTGACAATATCTCCATACTAATGGGACGCTATTACAATCTGTAAATTGTGTGTTACATTTATTATTAACATTAATATTATTAATCATTTATATGTTCAGAAGTTTGGTGAATTCTTGTTGTGTTTTATTGATCTCGTAAATCCGCTTTGTGTTTGTCTCTGCTGTTTTTGCTTCTCAGGGGTTTAAGCTGTAAAAAGCAATAACTTCACTGGAGGAAAGAACTGGGAATGAGTCATTAATTATGGGACATGGTTTGGTGAGGGGCCACTGAGTGCAATCTATGAATTAGGAGCTGGCCAACAGTACCATTTGCATAATACTGGGGGACTAAATTGCGATTCCAGCAATCTATTGAGGAACAGTCGTGGGGCACAGCTAATGCATCTAAGTCACAGGAAGCTGGGACCACATTCATAATAAATTATCCCTCATCTATGCAATCACTTCTGTGAAAAAATGATTGCACTCCTCTTGCTCATTAGCGTTCCCTGCCTATTTCTCTCCTGTTTCTCTCTCGCTCTCTTTTTCCTGCTTTCCCTGATTCTTTCTCTATGTAATTCACATCTGAATGTGACTAAAAGGAACAAATGCATGCCATTATCCAAGTGCACTCCATTGTCTAGTTCCACCTTCCCTTAGCCAGACTGTACGCATTTACAGAGGCAATGATAACTGATGCACAGTAATGACATCAATTACTGAGAGCCTTTCTTAAAATGCCTCAGAAAAGTAAAACGGAGAATGCAATGTTTGTAAGATGAATGAAGAGGAGCTTTCAGGAGCATGAATGAAAGGTTTAATAGAGTTTAACATTTGTTGAAATAGCACAATCTATCATATCCTTTCTTAATGTTAATTTAATATAGAAACACATTCTTATTTACAGCAATGGCTTGGAGGACTAGCTGCATGTTGAGAGAGGATTATGCACATTCACACCTGTGAGGTCCCCAGTACTACCACTATCTTATACCCCTTTCACACAGGAGCAACAGCCTGGGTTACTCCCGTGTCAGACGTTGATGTGAATGGGTCAACGCAGCTTATCAGACCCTGGTCCGTGACCCTGCTCTCTTCCTGGGAATAACCCGGGTCAGATGCTGCTCGGCTGCGGTATGAACTGGACGACCCTGGTTATGCAATGGACGGGAACCTCATTGTTTAAGATCAGAGGTGCATTATGTGCAAGCCAGTTCACAACAAGGACCGTTTCAACAATGAACAAATAGAACGAATAACAACAGAGAATTGGAAATATTCTGAAATCAGAGAGCTTCTGTCCATTCATAGGGAAGAAGGGGAAGGAAGTACCGGGACGGTAAAATCTTATATTGCTACGGCAATATCACACAGTTACTTGTTTGGCCCTGTGCGGCATTGACGACGATCCAGGATAAACCCGGGACAGTTTGGTCTGAATGGGTCCAACACAGGAATGACCCGTGTTTCATAACCTGTGTAAATCCTAGGATTTGTGTGTGAAAGGGGTATTATACTGTTGGCCTATGAGCAGTTCCACTGCTGCAGTTGGGGAGTTTAGTTCCTTGCCTAAGGCCACTTGGATGGTAGTTGTTGAGCTGGATGAGAGCATTACATGCTCTCTGCCCCACAAGGATTCAAACCAGGACCCTTCTGGTCATCAGCCCACCTCTGTAGTCTTCAGGCTACCGCTGCCTTCTCCAGGAAATGTTGGATGTTATTGTCGCTATGCTTCTAAATGACATGGGCAGGTTATGAGATGTAAAAGGTCTCTTTCATAGAATGATCTTACAATCCATTTAAAATGAGACCTGTGAGATTATGAATGTCATATGCTGAAGCCTTCTAGAGCCACTTCAGTGGACAAGGGCAGAAAGAGAGAATGAGACTGAGAATGAGTCAGGGCAAAAAAAGACAGACAAAGACTAAGAAAAATAGAGACACAAGCACCCCGAGAGAGATATATCCACAGAGGAAATGTACTGTCCTCTCTGTTTCTTTAATCCCTCTTCAGCTGGACCATCTGCGACCCTGTCAGTGCTGCCATAATTAAAGGTTACAACAGCCGAGGCCACCCAGCAGGGGGTCCGCTTCCCTCACCCCACGATGCACGTCAAACGCACCCCTTCACCCTCCACTGTCCCTCTGCCATGCCTCTAATCTGGTTTGACATTCGCTGGGAAACAATGCAGAAAAGGAGCTTTCCATAGGAAACCATGTGCCAACAACGCTCCAATTCAATGACCAACACTGCAAAAAATGGCAAGCTTAGGAAATGTATTTCATTTTTAAAAATATTTTTATATTCAAGTTGAATGTATTGAGTGCATTTCAAGATGTTTTAAATTAAATTATCCTAATGTATCAGCAGATGATTTGGCAGGACTCAAGAAATAAACATGTTTTGTGACAATATGACCTGTTTTAACAAATAAAACATACAATAAAACAAACAAACATCATAATCATTAAATCATAATCTTAAAATAATTTCACATCCTTCAAGTAAATATCCTGTAAAAATTTACCTTTTCATGGCGCAAATGAAAACTTCTAAAAATGGACAAATTATTACCTTGAAACAAGCTTCAACAATCTGAACACACATTTGCTTACAAAGCTTGCTACTTTTTGCAGTGTGATAAGTCAATTCTTGGAATGTGTTTGAGATATAGGCTTGATAAGTGTAACAAAATAAAATAAAAAAATTTTGCAGTGTTTCCCCACTCTCTCCCAGTTAACTCAATTTCTCAGTTTTTTTCGGTCCTGCCTGTGTGAGGGATCACGGATGGATAAAGGAATGTTAACCAGGATGGACTTGTGTAGCACCAGATCTGGCTAATGCCTGGCTGTCTAGATGTAATGATAAGTGAATAGGGGCTTGTGTGTCTCTCCTTGGGCGATGCATATAGGTCAATACTGCTCTGCACAGATAGGGGCTCTGCAACTGAGGCCTCCAAGATATGGATAATACTGGAGATTTTTGTTGATCTGGTTGTGGTTGTCTTGCATACATAACTCACTCTATGTAACAAGTTATCTGGGCTCACACTAGCTTGAGAGGATACTGCCCCCCCTCCTGAGCTACCAGAACAGTGGAAACACTGTTTGCAATATCTGTGTGTGAGTTACTATTGTAAAAGTAGTGTTCCAAGATGTTATGAAGCATCACCACAGTGATTCCTCCCTAAGTCTGCAGTTTACATTATGTAATTCATCATCTGATGAATGGTGTCTGCCATCAGACCTCTGGAGCTTGTCTGGTGTTCAACCACCCCAATATCTCCCACACAACCTCCCTTCTCCGTTCTCTACACTGGCTCCCTGTAGCAGCTCACATCCAGTTTAAGACTCTGGTGCTAGCCTATAGGGCAGTGAAAGGAACAGCTCCGTCCTACCTCCAGGCTATGGTCAAGCCCTACACCAGCCCGACCACCTCGCTCTGCTGCCTCGAGGTGACTGTTTTCCCCATCGCTCCAAGGCCCCTGCGGCCGATCTACCCGGTCACGGCTGTTTTCTGTCTTGGCCCCACACTGGTGGCATGAACTCCCCACTGACGTCAGGACAGCAGACCAACCTCTTCAAAAAATACTACCCTGACCCTTCCTCTTTGCACTTGCTTATTTGTTTTATTTGTTTACACAAAAAACAAAACAACATTATATCTAAAGCTTATTGCACTCTTACTTTAGCACTGGTTATGCTCTTAAATGCTTATTTGGGGAGAAGATGCACTTGCGATTTTTGGTGACTAGTAGTTCTCTTGCCTATCCCCAATTGAATGCATTTATCACTTATCAAATCATGATGGTGGGAGACTTCTTTGCCACTTTGTTGTAAGAAAATAGGCCTCATTCAGAGCTAGCATAGTCCTTAATGTGAGGCAATGCACTGTACTATCACAAACTTTCCTCATGCCTCAGTGCTCAGGTAGGATGTAGGAGAAACAAAGAAATCAGAGTAAAAGAAATAGATAGATGGAGAGAGAATGCATAGGGGGTAGAGACATAAGCAGTGAGGGCAGAAAGAGATAGAGTGACTCTGCCAGATTCACGTTATTCTAGGTATGCTCTGGGTGATGAGTGGAGCAGTGTCTGTGCCAGATTCTCTTATTAGACAGGGAAAAGCGCAGGTATTAGCACTCCACTTGGACCAGGTCCAACTACACACACGCACGCACGCACGCACACACACGCGTCTGCCCTTGCAGGTGTTTGGCTTGCTAATAAGCCTTCATCTCTTTATTCTTTTAGAGAGCCGATTAACCATTCGGATCGTAACAATAATGATCACTAATCAGATGACTAATACCACAACATCATAATTCCAGGGACTCGCGAATGCTATTCATCCTGATGGCATTTTATTAGTAAACCTTTCTTTGAAAAATTGTTTCCCGGGACTCGCTTTCTCCTAAACATTATGCTGCTAAGGTCATCTCTGCCATGATAGTACATAAGCATCTTGTGTTCATCCTAGAATAAAAAACACACATGCAAAAGGTTTTTATATATAGGCTTGTTATATCCAATTCTGTTAAATCCTCAAATACCCAAAAAGTGAACTTTTAGAAAAACAGAAAAACAGCACTTTTTCTGTGGCCAAAGATAGTTAAGACTCCTGCCTCTGGATCCCAAAAGACAAGCAAGCAAGTTTCCAGTTAAGCACGCAAAGCCAAGACTTTCATAAAAAAAAGTCTACCTGCCCTCCACCTACCTTGTTAAAACTGAATAAATCACTGATTGAGTATATTAAGAACTTTCTTATGCTATAATGAGAAAAGATCTTTAAGTGCTCACTTGACTTTGGTGAACTCTCAAAAAATATGTTTTTTCACACATTTTACTTCCTGCAAAGTTTAACAAAATGCATGCAGATACATTGTTGAATAATAGTGTCAAAAACATTTGTTGAACAGTGTGTTAAAGTTAATTGGTGTAACATGGAATTCACATCAAATGATACATACAGTATAAGGCCAAAACCCCTGAAGGTTGAAACCCCTGTCCATGAAGGGACTGTGGTTGTTTGTACACTAGGATTTACCCTTGGCTTTTTGCTATGGACATAGTAGGCGAGAGGAAATCTATATCTGGTGACAGCTAGTCAATCTCAAACTCAATGTTGGAACTACAGTCTGCTTAAGAGGACGGATCTTCCCTACAGACAAGCTCAATGTAAATTGGACCAAGTAGGAATAAATCGCCTGACAGCATCACTAAATAACTTTAAGTCCAGCCGTCCCTGGGTGGAAATGGGCTTACATCGACTTGTAGCGAGAGCATTTACATGAGGGCGAGCCTGTGGTGGTTTTACATGCCTCGACTCCAAATTAATAGAAATCCTGACACATCAAAAAACTGGCTGAGGCTCCTAGGTCTTAAAAAAAAGCCCTTGAGTGTGGAAGGGGTGTTGTCACAGAGGAAAAAAGCAATTTCAGTCTTTCACGGTCCTTGGATAAATCAGATGATGCATTTCCGTGTGTATGCAGGAATTGACTTATCAGGCAATATCTGTGGTGTTGCAAAAACTCCCCTATTAAGCTCAAACAGCTTAGGTGTTTGTTATCATTTGGTCTACTGCCTTGAAAAAGTAGCTCCCACTTTTTAGATTGTGTCATTAACATGTTTCATGTGGTAGATGTTTTTAGACTGCTCTTGAACTTTTGTACTCTGTGCTCATATTTAATGTATGGCAGTCAAGTTCAGTTTTATTGCATTAAAAAAAAAGCTTTAGACATCATTAGCGAGTGCCTTGTTATGCTCTTCCCTGTAGGCTATATACAGTCAGTTCTCTGAAAATGTGTTGATACCAAACTTGATATATTGAGGTTATATTAGGCTATGTACTGTATCTGTAAGGGGTAATCAAGTAATCAAGAGGGAAGGCATTATTCTTGTTAGCACAATTATCAAATACCCTCTTATTTCCCATAGATTTCAGGGGAAATGTGATAAGAAGATGAAAGTTTTTCTTCCCAGAACCTCTCCCCACAATCTGTCTATCCCTCAATTATTTTCAATCATTTGTCATATATAGACTACTGTAGTCAACCAAGCTCTCCATATCACAGAACTACTGATTTAGTATGTTTTCATCACTCTACTGCAGTGTAGGGACACTGTTGCGTTCATTGTGAACAAGAAACAAGGTGACTACAATGGCTGGATCTGTAAATGGCGTAGCGTTAACACTAACACATTGTACACAGCCTATACGTGTGTGAAATCAGTAGTCAGTCGAGTCTTTTGCTTGTAGGAACTCTCGTTGAAACATCTGTGACCTTGAGAGAGCAGTCTTAAGAACATTTAGCTTCATTTCATGGCTCCCACTGCTGTTTTGACAAGTGCTGCCCAATCAGACATGTTGGTTCAGGCTCCATTTTCGCATTCTCTGTTGACAGTGGGGGTCACAGGGTGTGTGTGTGTGTGTGTATGTGTGTGTGTGTGACACGGGGAGAGAGCGAGAGAGATGTGCTGTGGTGTGTATCTTTCTGCTCGGGTATAATGTATTATGTTCATGGGGGACATTTATTTTAAAGCGTGTGTGTGTGCATGCACACACATATGTATGTGTCTGTATGCTATTTTGGGGCAATTTGTGGTGTGTCTCAGTGTCTGCATGAGAATGTGTGTGTTGGGGGCATTCATTCACAAGTGCTGATAGTGGCATTAGGACAGACAGCTAGGGGCCGTAGGACCCAAGGATATAAACCCCTCTAACACAACTGCCTTCAGGTGAGTGTGTGTTTAAGAGAGAGCAGTGTTTCTGTATGTGTCTAGCATCTCTGTGTGGTGTGTGTGTTTGGGAATGTGCGTGTGGTGTAGTGTCAGCAGGCTACAATCTTAACTAGCACCAGAGGGAGACACTGGGTACCTTTTTTCTTAGAGGAGACTATGTCCTGACCTGTACTGTTATAGTGCCCTGACAGGGGAGAGAAAGAAAGAAAGAGAGAACGCAAAAAGAAAGAAAGAAGGAAATAAAGAAAGAAAGCACGAGGAACAGATATTCAGAGAGATAGTGAGAGAGAGAAGGAGAGGCTAGTTGGTTTGACAGATCACAGGAGCCTTGGAGCAGGGGCCAGTTGTCCTCTGTGTGTGGTTGGCTGGGGGGTAGGTGATGTCAACCACTGACAGGTAATTTGGTGTGAGCCAGGCTCCCTGGGGCTGACGACACACACATACTGACCCACCCACAAACATGTATGCAGTCTCTCACTCTCACTCACACGCACACGCACTCACGCACGCACAATATCAAACCTGGCCCATATCCCTTAGCAGCTGTTCTATATTTGGGCGTGCTCTTCAAAAGGATATTAAGAAGAAATATTACACCACATGTAACAGTGTCACGGGTTGTTACTACAAAGCGTGAGGTACAAAACTAAAATGCATCAAATCTGAAAGACAAAACTTCAAGTGTGTACATCTCCCTCCTTTTTTGTTATTAGCTGAATACAAAGCACTAGTTTACTTTTCCATGCAATGTTTTATTTGCACCTGGCTTGGGACTCAGCATCAATGTAAGTATAAGTATCATCTTTTAAATCATTTCTTAAAATGTATTTTATAGACTTTCTTGTGGTGTCTTTTACTATTATTTTACCCTCTGTTCTGATCCTTTTATCCTGTGGTGCCTTCTTGTTTGACTATATGTTTGCTATACAGATGGTACAAAAATAAAGTTTATAATAATAATATTGATCATAATAATAATTGTGGTGGCAACAGGGAAAGCACAGCATCCCAGCTGTAACTTCCTCCACCTCGTCTTGGGGGATCCCAAGGTGCTCCCAGGCCAGCTGGGACATAGAGTCCCTTCTTACCAGTGCCTGGACCAACTCAACTGGCTCCTCTCAATGTGGAAGAGCATCTCATTCTGTCAGTTTCCAACTGCAAGAACTATCCAGGGATTTAGTACTTAGTTTTGGTACTTAGTTACAGGAACTTAGACCTTTCCCATCGGGAGAACTAGCCCCGAAAAGGTTCCTCTTGGACAGTTCCTGGCCCCAAAGAAAGTTCCTGCTGGTGAGGTAGTATTTTTTGGGGACCAGGAACCATTGGGGTGGAGTTGCAGTACTAAACAACGCTAATTGGTCAATACAAGATACGCGAAAATCGTCAGGTCCGCCAACCGCCATTTTTAAATACCGGCTTAAATACCAGCTTGTTCAATCTCTGCTTCAACTTTGCCGCATGTAATTTTTTATGTTTCACTTTCGTTTCGGGAGGCTCTGTTGGATTGAGTGCAGTGCTACTGGTCTGTCTCATTCAAGGGGATGTGTGTTCATGAACAGTTCACATTTTTACAGGACTAAAAAGCCTTGTCAAAACCTTGATCTGGAGAGAACAACTTGGTGGACAATAAGTTTGTATTAATGATGATGCATTGAATTATTTTTCATTTTACCACTGCTTACTTTCCACTTAAAACCTGATTTGTGCTACTAATATCATTCTCCCAGTGCAGCATTAGACCCCCAGTGTGTTTCTAATGTCTCAATGTGGGACAGATGCAGTGCTACAGTTGCATTATGAGGGACCTTGGCCAAAGCTGCATTGGCCAGGTTGTGCTGTCTGTCTGTCTCTGTCTGTCTGTTGGCCTATTACTGCATCTCGCTCACGACAAGAACTGAGGCTCTCACCCTGTCTGCCCTGGCTGTCCCTATAGATCCTCAGTGTGTTATGGATGTAAAGGCATGGTGAGGGCATGTCAACTGACAGGTTGGCTCAATCAGTCAAGGCTGCTTTGGCCTGTACTGTGGGTGCTTTGCACAGTGGCTTTTGGCCACAGAACATAAATAGACTCTTAATGACTTTCATTAATCCTTTGTATTTAAAATCATACCTCATAATTTGTCTGCCATTGAAATCCTGTCATTGAATGTTCATTTGTGTGGTGCCCAGGACACAGTAAGACGTCTCGTTGCCAAGGCAAAAGCATCACTTGAACACCTGAACATTTCAGTTGCAGTTGTGTTCAACATTCCAATTTTAGGTCTCATTCAATCATATACCACTGAAACTACACTAATATCCTTGGCAACACTGTGTGTTTGTCTATCTGCCTCTGGCCACTGTTTGACCGTGTATTTCCTTTCCAATTATCTTCCCCAGGCTGCTCAGCAAGCAGGAAAGCTCACCATATGATAGTGTGCACAATTCTTGTGCCATCATGTTTTTCTTTAATTTATACAATTTTAATTTCACTTAATAGTGCATTCATTGTAAGATATCAAATGTAAAAAAGTACAGCCATTTTTTTTTTGTTGTTTAAAGCTGACTCTTCGGAGATACAGGGTTTCTCTTGGACACCGATGAAATCATTCCCTAGGGCAGACTCAGAGAAAGGCCAGCCCCCTCAGAACAGTTTCACATCTCTATCCCACAGCAGACCCTATATATCCCCTGTGTGTTTTGGATGTGAACACATGTCAACATACTAGTTGGCCCAGTCACTGCTTCTTTGGCCTCACTGGACTCACTAACTGCCTGGTTTATGCCTGCCTGTCTGCTACTTGGATGCATTTGGCCTGGCTTGGCTATGGCGTGTCTGTCTACTGCCCAATTATCTTCCCCAAGCCAAGACCCCTGAACTCCCTTCTTCCAGGACAGACGGCTAGATCCCCTGTGTGCTTTAGATATGTCGCTGAAGGTTGGCCCAGTCAGTACTGCTTCAGTCAGGCTGGGGATATCTGCCTACCTGTGGTGGGCTTGTTCTGTTCAAAGGATTAGTGTGAATAGCAAGGACACATCTTTGTGTATAATGGCAATCTCCTTCCATACACATAAAGAATTCTGGTTGGCTCAGTCAATACTGGTTTGAACCTGTCCTGTCGGAAACTGGGTTCAACTCACTTTCACCTCAGCCAATGCAAAGTGTAGTTTTGTTTCCAGATTTCAAATATTGATAAAACATTTTGGCCAGAGAAGGCTATCATACCCACCCTAGAAATGAAAAAAATAACTGCTGTCACTAGAAAAAGGCTCACCATTTCTATCTACATTTTGAATTATCTGTCTTAAAAGAATTGATGTCATCTGTGGATTTACCTGTGTGTGTGTGTGTGTGTGTGTGTGTGTGTGTGTGTGTGTGCGCGCGTGCTTCT
>OOFE01045719.1:0-18209 GCA_900323365.1 Monocentris japonica | reverse complement strand
GAAACTCCGTCTCAGTCTCTCTGTTTTGGCAGCGTAACTGCGGAGGCGCTTGCCTGACGGCAGCAGCTGAAACAGTCCGTTGTTGGGGTGGTGAGGATCCTTCATGATCCGACAGGCTCTGGTTCTGCACCTCCTGGTGTATAGGTCCTGCAGGGAGGGGAGTGTAGTTCCAGCGTAGTGCCGAACGCACTACTCTCTGCAGAGTCCTCCTATCCTGAGCGGAGCTGTTGCCAAACCAGGCAGTGATGCTCCCTGTCAGGATGCTCTCTACAGCTCCAGAGTAGAAGGACTAAAGAATTCTCAGGGAGACTCTGAATTTCTTCAGCTGCCTGAGGTGGTAAAGGCGCTGCCTTGTCTTCCTCACCAGGGTGCCTGTATGTGTTGTCCATGTCAGATCCTCTGTGATGTGGACTCCCAGGTATTTATAGCTGCTCACCCTCTCCACAGTAGTCCCATTAATCCTCAGTGGTGTGTACGTCCTCTGTTGTAGTGCTCTCCTAAAGTCCACAATCAGGTGTGGAGGTGTGTCTGCCCACCCTGACCACCTGGGGCCTGGTGGTCAGGAAGTCCAGGATCCAGATATGCACAGAAATGCATGACAACTAAATGAGTGCAAAGAGTATAA
Source organism: Monocentris japonica (assembly GCA_900323365.1). Taxonomy (NCBI): domain Eukaryota; kingdom Metazoa; phylum Chordata; class Actinopteri; order Trachichthyiformes; family Monocentridae; genus Monocentris; species Monocentris japonica. The sequence goes on along the minus strand of OOFE01045719.1, from coordinate 17,584 downwards.
AACAAAGAGTGCCAAAAAAAAACAGTGCCAATAAAACAAAGAGTGCCAACTGAAACATACAGCAATACATATTATATCCATGCAAAGCCAAAATAACATATAATACCAGCAACTGTTGACACGGCTTCAGCTTCCTAAGCGTCTCATCCCTGCCAAGCGGGTATCTTGGAAAATCCCTGCTTTCCCAGTCACATTTACCACTTTGTTGGGCGTTCGTGTGCGCTGTGTTTGGAATTCGGTTATTTCTGAAAGTACCGGAAGGCAGCGCCAGTAACGCCTGTGCAGTAGGGTTTTATATAAAGTTTGTTGTTTACACACATTAAATTGATTGTCGCACTTTTAATATGGGGAAGCTTGTCTTCGTGTCACTCTTTGTAGCTGCTTTATCGGCTTTGATTGGAGAGAGAATCATAAACCTAAGGTAATTTCAACATTAATTCCAACATTTAAAAGAAGCGGGTCTTGAAGTGAGTGAAAGTTGTGCGACGCGGCGTTATTTGTATCCGTAAGCCAAGTTATACCCCGCTTGTCATGATAATGGAGAAAAACTATCCTCTTTGACGACGCCAGCTTCTTACTATCATGGGAAGTAAAGTGTAAGGGAAAACCACATGGTGATATGTAATATTTGGGTGGAAAACATTCCAGGAAAAGGACACTAGCTTCCAGAGAACTTACACAGAATCACCTCACCAACTGTTTTCTGCTCAAAAATCTCGGTAAGTACGGGGCAAAATGCAACTAGATCGAAAATACTCTTTGTATGAAATTCACATTAACTTTCCAATTCTTTCCAGATTATGGATCAGAGGATATAACAATTCTCCCAAACGGGATTGCTCTCATCATCACTGTAAGTAGCAACATTTGAGTTCACCCATTGTGGAGCCCCAAATCTATGCCCATGACACAAGGGAATTATTAGGCCAGGTGAACAAGCATCAATACAAAATAACAGTGCAACACCTTTGCTTAAATTAAGGTAGTTAAGATAGATGCACCTTTTTAATTTATCAACACAACCACCCTTGAGTTTTGTATCCATCAGTTCATTATTTTGGATGAACCTGTCATGCCAACTGGATTTCCTAATCCAGTCAAAGGTAGGCCTAAATTCTTTCTCCCAGAATATTTTTTTTATCTTGCTCTGACTGAATATTATCATAGATGTATGTATGCATGTAGTCTGATGAAAATCAAAACGTTCTCCCCTGCTCAGCCCCCTGTTGTGCAACAATCCTAGTCACACCCCTGTCCCAGAGGTCATTTTATCGTCTCCTTTAAGTTGAGTCCAAATTAATTTTGCATTAAAATTATTTTGTAATATGGTAGATATGTTTTATATTCTTAGGGTATGAAGTATCCTGGAGTGCCATCATTCTCAGATAATCCAGGAAAGATCTTCTCCCTTGATCTGCAAAGCTCTAGAATGAAACCAGTGGAGTTGCGCATGCCAAGGAACTTTGATCTGGACTCCTTCAATCCCCACGGCATCAGTGTCTACACCGATCCAAGTGGTAAAAGCAAGATCACTTAAAATCCACCAAAAACAAGATTCACCAATGTGATTCCTGTGAACTTGGACTGTGTGTGCGTGCGTGCTGGTGTGTTCAGAAGCTAGAAACAAGAGAGCCAAGACCCTAATCCAGTGGTCCGCTACTCGTTTGTGTCAAAAAGGTCATTTCATTCTTTACCAGTCAAGAAATTTCTAAAAAATAAAATCAGGTCATTATTATCCCAGGAAGTTATTCATGCCTCATCTCTCACTCTGTGAGGCATGAATGCAGCAGCTGGACTTTTAACAAGACCTGAAGACTGTATTCTCATTTTAGCCTCTGTCCTTTTTGAGGATTTGAAATTTAATTGATTTGAAATTGTTTTTTATTTATATTTGAAGCAATGTGTGCCCCTCTATCCATACATCCAAAAAAAGAAGAAGAGTGGCCAGTTCACTCACCTTGAGCATGTATTTTAATCTATTTTGACTGCTGGAAAACCGAGGGAGACAGGATAGGGGAGACAGCTCTGACGTGACTTGATCCCATGCCTGTAGGCACAACCAACTGCATTGTCACAATCCAGTTTCTTACACTTCTTTGGGGTGCTCTTTTGCGAAGTGCTGTGCTTTCCTTTTTGTTTCAAAATACATTTTACAGATCTTGACACTTCTTGAACCTGAGTGTGTTTCTCAGTTAGCGGACTGGCACTTCTGTTTGGTTGCTGTTGTTTTCTTATATGCCAGAGGTAAAAGCTTTAACCCTTGTGTCTCCTCACTTTTCAGATGGCACAATATACTTGTTTGTTGTCAATCACCCCCATCAACATAAAAGCCAAGTGGAGCTCTTTACATTTCTTGAGGAGGACCACTCCATAGTGCATTTGAAAACCATAAAGCATAAACTTCTCCACAGGTACTTTGTAACTGTACCATGAATTGTAGGCACTTTAACTTTATGAACAAGGAGATGTACTTAAGAAGGAAGGAACTACCCCACATTTATACCTAAATACATCGCTGATATAATTATTTCTGCTGTCTTTCAGTGTGAATGATATTGTTGCAGTGGGAGTGGACAGCTTCTATGCAACCAATGATCACTACTTTACCCATGAAATCCTGAGACACGTGGAGCTTCTACTAGGTCAGCCCTGGTGTAATGTTGTGTACTGCAGTCCTGAAGAAGTTAAAGTGGTCTCTGAAGGATATTACTTTGCCAGTGGCATCAACATCTCACCAGACAAAAGGTACGGTAATAACCCGCAGGCCTCTGCAACATCTGAGTCCTATACAGTTACTCTGTTCTTTGTCTTTTATAGGCATGTATATGTTGTAGATATACTTGACCAGAACGTGCATGTTTTGGAGAGAAAACCGGACCATGCTTTGGTGTCTGTGAAGGTAAATATTAGAAATGGCAGTGAAGAGAAATTTCAAGAAATTCAGTTGTTGCAAAGCAAGTGCTCTTGAACATAACCCAAAGACATCATGGCATAAGTATGAGCTCTGTTGTGATAACCTTCTCTACTGACACTTCACCAGTCTGTGGCTGTCGGTTCACTTTGTGACCACATTGAAGTTGACCCTGAAACTGGTGACCTGTGGATGGGCTGTCACCCTAACGGATGGAAGGTTTTGCTGAATAGCCCAGAGGATCCACCTGGAGCTGAGGTTTGTCCATTCACTTTCACCAGTACGGCCAATGTGGTTCTGACACTACAACGACTGTAGGCAAAATGAAAACTCTAAAGTGCTGTATCTATTGAATCACTCACATCTGTATTTTCCTGATCTAAACAGGTCATCCAGATCCAGAACATTCACTCTGAGCAGCCAGTGGTGACCCAGGTGTATGCTGACAACGGCAGTGTGATCATGGGATCCTCTGTAGCAGCTCCCTATGGGGGAAAGTTGCTCATTGGCACTGTCTACCATAAAGCCCTGTGCTGTGATTTGAAGTAGTCAGTGCCTGTGATTACATATGATTCCCAACAAGCAAGCGAATTAAAAACACTAATTTAAAGTGAGGATCAATTTTCCAAGGACATTGTGATTTACTTACTTCCCTGCACTTTTTGTGTAAGCACTGATAGGACTGTCAATGTGATAGGTTACTGATGATCTGAGCGCATTAAAGCATAGAACACTTGTAAACATGCAGTTTATCCTCTAATGTTTGAGTTTATAGTAATCAGACCTGGGTAATACGGTAGATCTGAAAATGGTTTCAAACACACTAGTTAAGATTTAACTTCCCAGATACCTAAAAGTGCCTGGAAATATGACTTGCAAGATAATAGTGTTCATCAGACGGTTCTCATTTTTCAAATATGTAAAAGGTCTATAGTAATTGCTTATGATTTGTGTTACATTACATTGCATTGAGTCATTTTCATTCAACATAGGTAGGCAAGATAGACCTTTGTTTAACCAGAAACAGAAGTCTCGCTCAAGGAGAAGTCGCGCTCTGAAATCTCGTGAGAGGTGTGTTATTGCAGGAAGAGGACGGTGGAAACATGAGTCAGAGTTGGAGGGAGGAGTTTGAAGTTTACATTGCTGATTATTTAGCTGATTTCGACAATGTAGGTGAGGCGCTTGAATTCGATGACCGTCCCTATTTATTCGAGCCTGCAACAACTCAGATGTCAGAGCGAGACTTCTGTTTCTGGTTAAACAAAGGTCTATCTCTGTCGGGATCCTTTCCATAATGTTGTCAGACACTTCGAATAACTTCGACTAACAGTCTGAGCCTGTCAGTGGCAAAAACAAGGACTTTTAGTGGACATACTTTGATCGGGCGCAACAACTGCGGCCGATCAAAACGGCCGAGGCGATCTACTGGACCAATTCCAAAACCTTTTGTACCTAGTAGTCATTTAGACCCCAAAATATGTAAACATAGAGCCCAGGTTTAAAAATCCAGGAATTACCCTTTAAGGAGGGGATGAGAGTGTCTTTTTATAACGTTTTTAAATGTATTACCTATAGGAGACTAAGTAATAAAACACTGAAACCTATTTTGATCCCTCGGTTTCTCCCTGGGTGTCCGTGTCAGGCATTCCTCCTGATACACTGATATCAAAACGTTTATGGCCGTCATCAATCCAGGACTCGGTAACCTCCTTGGTGCAGAAACGTATTCATTAAAAACATGAACAGGTGTACATTTGGCTCCACCTGTGGGTCAACTCTGCAACTGTAACTTCTCTAAAAGTGCTTTGTGTTCCTGTTCAACCTTTGTGTTTGGAAAGGTCTGCCATGAAAAAGGGACTTGTTGCTGTTTTTATTGCAGCCTTTGCTGCATTCGTCGGACAAAGATTTCTTAAACTGAGGTCAACTCTGTTATTTTTAAAAATAAATTACTAAAAGTAAAGGGTCCAGGGGTAGTATAGCATTACTGCTTCTCATTTGATATCTACTGCTGTCTTTAACGGTGTTTGTCAGATCAAGTATGGACATGTAAGATTATCTTGCTCTGCTAATCACTAATAAAATCAAGCAGAAATGCAGAAGGCTTGGTTTTGCTTGGTCTTTTGAAAGATTTTACGTTCTTATCATTTACAGGGAAATGGCCCTTGCCTCCAGAGAAATTTCTGTGAAACACCTCAACTGTCATTTTTTAAAGAATATTGGTAGGCATTGTTGGCTGTGTATCTTTCATGTCATCTTTAATAACATTTTCATATTTAAGTTTACATTGTCAAAACAATTGTGAAAACCCAACCTAAACACCTGCTAGGATTTTGACCAGTTACATATGAAATCTGCTATAGAGATTGAAGTCCGGTCAGATTAGATACTCAAATGGGTCAAATGTCAGCAGTCATGCCAACTAACTAAAGGGCAATGGAGTGTTGAAATTGAACTCATGTTTCTAATGTTGTACAGAAAGCGGTGCAGAGGATCTCACAATACTAAGAGATGGACTGGCCATCATAAGCACAGTATGTTGTTTTTTTTAAGACCACTGTTATACTGCCATCTCTTCAGGTTTACAAGACTTTTTTTCTGAGCTAGATAATTCTGAGTTGGCTAATCAGGATAGTTTTGAAATTTCATCATTGTCATTTTCTCAAAGAGTCCTCTACAATATGTTAAATTATGACTTCTATAGCAAAGGATTCTACAATGACTGCCTCCTCAAGGGAAATTACGCCATGCGGCAGCACCAGCCTCTTACATATAGTCTTTTCCACACAGGGGTTAAAGTATCCTGAACTGCCTTCATTCTCTGATGACCCAGGGAAGATCTACATTCTGGACCTGCTGGACCCAAGGCCAAGACCTGTGGAGCTGCAGATCCAAGGACAGCTGGACCTCAGCTCTTTCAATCCTCATGGCATTAGTGTATACATTGATGGTGCAGGTGAAGTACAAATGATCCAAGACAGTTAACTCCGAAAGGTGCAAGACAGAAAAGTCAAGGAATGCAATTGTGCAGTTCCCAGAATCCAAAGAAAATTTCTGAATCATAACGTTCTACACCAGATTAAGATGAAATGGAAAGAAGTAAGAAAACACAGTTCTTAAAGGGGCATTAAGGTATCAACCTCTTTCTGCGACTACATCGCAACAACATCGACACATTGATAGCCTGTAATTGATACAGTTGGAGCAGAGATCCAACAGAAATGTCTTGCAAACAGATAATATATCACCACGCAAATAATAATACTGGCACTGCTTTGTCATTTGCTTTTTTGTCATTTGCTTGAGATTGAAATGTCTTGTGATGCCGGTGAATTGCTCATAGCACCGTCCTCCAACTTCCCTTATTTCTCTGCCAAGGTGTTCTGTGTCGTGCTCTAAGGGAATCCTGTGAATAGGCTACACCATTTAACCAGATCAGTTTTCCCCGACGTCATGCTGCAAATACAATTGTGACAAAAAAAAAACACTGAGGCCAGAGCAGGACCGGAAAGGTAGCTATCTCTGATTTCACTCCCTTGCCCTAGTTTGGAATTTTGGAAGCGGTCCATTTGGGAAACTCTTCTCTTCATTTTATATTTAACTTTATAAGATTAACTCTTTGTTTGGGTGCTGGTCAACTCCTGCCCATTTCGGGTTCAACCATTCTCCGAGATACAGAGGGAAATGTGCATGTGTTTTCTGGGGAAAATAATGACAACTTCTTAATGACAACTGACTTAGAACGGATTATCCACGCCTTCATTTTTTCCCGTCTCGATTACTGCAATGCCCTCTTCACTTGCCTTAGTCAAGCTGCCCTGGCACATCTTCAGCTTGTAGAAAATGCAGCAGCTAGGCTTTTAACTAGGACTGGCCGTAGATCTCACATCACTCCTATTTTAGCCTCAATACATTGGCTGCCAGTGAAGTTCAGGATCGATTTTAAGATTGTTTTAATCACTTTTAAAGCACTACATGGCTTAGCTCCTGCCTACATTTCCGAGCTACTAAGCCCTTACACCACCAAGCGGTCACTTAGATCATCCAACCAAAACCTGTTGCCAAACTAAAAACCAAAGGCGACAGTGCTTTTGCTGTTCTGGCACCCAGACTCTGGAACAATCTCCCCCTTCCCATCAGATCAGCCGAGTCTGTTGATTGCTTTAAAAAAAACAGTTAAAAACCCAAGTTTTTAGGATGCCCTTTCTTTAATTTCATGGTGTGCTCTGGGCGGTGACTGGTTGCTGAGAGCTTTCTGTGTTTGTATGTACTTTTGAATGTATTTTCTTTGTATGTGCTCTGTGTCTGCTTTTTCTGTATCTTCGCTGATGTAAAGCACTTTGTAACCTCTGTTAAAAAAGTGCTATATAAATAAAGTTTTACTTACTTACTTTACTGTTCCTTACATCTGCAGATGACTCTGTATACCTGTTCGTTGTCAATCACCCTCAACATGAAAGCAAGGTAGAGATCTTTCGACTTGAAGAGAATACAATTGTGCACCAGAAAACTGTTACCCACCACCTCCTTCATAGGTATGTAGAAGACCCTTTACAGTATGAATCACACAGAGGTGTTTCTATTTGACAATCTCTCTATACTTTGTGTCTTACTCATCACCTCTCTCAGTGTGAATGACATTGTTGCAGTTGGAGTGGAGAGCTTCTATGCCACAAATGACCATTCCTTTCCCAATGAGGCGTTGCACCTTCTGCTCATGATCGTGGGTCTTCCCTGGTGTGATGTGGTTTACTACAGTCCAGAAGAAGTGAGGGTGGTAGCCAATGGGTTTGTTTCTGCAAACGGCATCAACATGTCACCTGACAAAAGGTTACTCTATGTTTTAATTTCATATTTATTGTCTGAAAGCTAGACGTGTGTGTGTGTGTGTGTTATATGGTGCTAAGATAATAAAACAAAAATACTTTTCACTTTAGGTATGTATATGTTTCAGATATACCAGACCATGAGATAGAGGTTTTTGAGAGACTAGAAGGGGAACATTTAGTGCATGTTAAGGTAATACAATTATCATTTCCTAACATTTACAGCAAAGAAAGAAAAACAAAGGGATCACTGAAATACCTTTTCAGTGACAAACCCTACAAATGACAAATTATAAGCACATTTATCTTGATCTATTTGATCATATGTTCTAGAAGATAGTTATCAGGTCTCATGTGTGTAATGTTTCCAACCAGTCTGTAGCTCTCGGCTCGCTCTGTGACAACATCGAGGTGGACCGTGAGACGGGTGACTTATGGCTGGGTTGTCATCCTAATGGCATGAAGCTCATTAAAAATGACCTTGAAGATCCGCCTGGCTCTGAAGTTAGTATTTTTTGATAAATCAGTGATACAATTTCCATTTGCAGGCCTGATAATTTCATTCAGCAATTTATATTTCTTCCTTTCTTATTATCATGGATGTTTCCTTCAGGTCATCCAGATCCAGAACATTCACTCTGAGCAGCCAGTGGTGACCCAGGTGTATGCTGACAACGGCAGTGTGATCATGGGATCCTCTGTAGCAGCTCCCTATGGGGGAAAGTTGCTCATTGGCACTGTCTACCATAAAGCCCTGTGCTGTGATTTGAAGTAGTCTATGTATTCTGTACTCGGTACTCTGTGATCACCACTTTTTATGAATAGAAATCTCTTGATGTTATGTAATACAATGTCTTGTGTGGAAACACGATGTTGTGTGGATACAGTATATGAAGAAAATCAAATCATTTTGTAAGGTGATTTTTAAGGTCAATCATTGGACAGTGCAGCCTTACTTAATACAGAATTATGTAGTATCCTTTAACGAACATGGATCCTCTTGATATGTAACAGTATTCATGAATTTAGGCCTGCTACTCATAATATTGTACAAAAATACAAAAAAATAAATGGTCTCAATCAAATATTGTCACACAAACATGCTTCCCCACAACAGATCACAGTAGTGAGTGTGCTGCTGCATCTCAAAATGCCTGACATCTCCGTCTACCTTCCTGGCTTACAAAACTTTGTGGACCTGGTTCCACAATTTTTTAAACGTTGAGATCTTTTACCCTTTTTCATCTTTATCCCTGATCGGCTCATCCTCCACTACCTTGGATATAGTAAACCTAGTCCCCCCACCAGCAGGATGCTGGATACATTCGTCTTTAATATCTTTGTTAGGTCCACAGATGATGATGCAGTCTTCTTCTGAGTTGAATGCACAGCTGCCCTTGTCCTCTACAATATCTTTATGTGGACATTCTACTGGTTCAGGGTCTCCATTGCTGTCCTGGATAAGTGGGAGGCTCTCTTCTTTTACAGCTGTGTCCAGGGCTGCCTTTGTGTTGATGAACACTTCACTGATACTGAGTCTGCGTCTCCGCCGTGGAGAGTGATCCAGAGTCTGGATGTCAGTCACCAAGATGTCACTGCAGCTCTTAGAGCGACTAATGCTCTCTGAAAGCTTTTTCTTCTTTGCCGATTCTCCAATCTCCTTGATGATAGTGCTGTAGTCTTCCTCCTTCTCAGATAGGAAGTTGAAGATGTCAATGACGGAGGGCCTTGCGTCTGGGATGTGCCTTTCCTCTGCAAGCTGGAGTTGCTCATCCAGGAGGAACTTGTGCCTCTGCCTCCTTTTCTTTAGCACCTTGTGGGCCTCCACTACCATGTGGACATTCCAGCTGAAGAACAGAGAAAGCCACGCCAGACCCATGTAGATCCATACCTCCACAAAGACTCTGTACAGCCGTGGGTAATCTATGTTTGGATCAACACCTGAAATGAGAGTAGATCCATTGGTATGGTGTTTTTGTAAAGTGTGAAATCAAACAAAATGTTCAGAACCATGAATGACATTCGAAGAACATTACCTAAGGTGCATTGGGTTACATTATGTACAATATATAGTTCATATAAGCTTACTGTGCTAAATCCCTCCATTTTAAATTCCAGCCTACCTGCTACATAGTCTCCAAAGCCGACAGTGGTGAGGGTGATGAACGAGAAGTAGAGGCCTTCCAGGTAGCTCCACCCCTCCAGAGACATGAAAACAAATGGAGGGATCACCAGGTGCACCAACACCCCCCATAAAAGAAAGATGGCTGTACAGGTAAACTGGACCTTTTTCTGATAAAAGGGAGAAAATAAACACAATGTTTTGCTATTATATTTCCTCATCTAATAATTGCTTTAAACAATAGCATGCCTTTTGCTCGTCCTTTTATGTGCGAACAAAACAAAATTCTCACCACTGCAATGCCTTTACGAATCAGGACCTTGGACAGGCGTTTGGCCCGGTCCCCGAAGAATGAACCCAGCTCACTTATCCATACCAGACACAGTGGGATCCCACAAAGACCATACAGGATGCAGAACACACGACCACCAATGGTCTTTGGAGCAACATTACCGTAACCTACAGATTGTAAGAGAAAGTGTTAAATCATAAAACTGAAAGGTAGCAAGGGAGGGAGTCAGGCAGGGGATGGGAAATAACTGAGGGGCTTTCCCTGCATATTCTGGAGAGGAAGGTTTGTGTCTCAGTCAATTTCCTTTGGTAAACTGCATTTAGTGAAAAGCGCTTTCAGAATATGAAATGCCTGAAGCCACATTCCTTACCTTGCTTATACAATGGCTCACCAACAACAAACATGATTTCATTGTGTGACCTAATTAGGTTTGCCAAATTAAAACTGAATACAAATACATTAAATAAGGCTAATATTGTATCAGGAAAGATTATGTTAGTGACATATACGCCTCATACAAACCTATGGTGGTGACAATAGTGGCAGCAAAGATGACAGAGTTGCCCCAGTCCCAGGTGTGGATGTACCTCTCTCCAGTGATAGTTACACCTTGGCCAGCAGCCTTTGACACTACCTAGATGTGTGGTAGGACACAAAACAATCCTGAAACATCTGACTAAAGGAAAGGTTATTTCAGATTCAGAATACTGAAAACATCATTTATCTGTCAAAAGCCACTGGCAGAAAACTATTACTCTTATTTGCTACCAAGCATTTCTGAATCAAAATAGGCTTACGACAGATCTTGAGAATGGTTTGACCCTATCCTATCAAACTCACAACTAATGTTTTGCTCACATAACCTTGAAAGCTGAAACACACCTTAATCAAATATTTGCGGCTGACTTCGGCAGTAGTCTGGTCTAGTGTGGTAGGTGAGTAGAGAGTGACACTCCCTCAGGTTCAGCACACTACCAAGGTGGTAACATGCGCTGCTTCAGTTATACACAGTATGTTCCTAACTTTCCTGTGCTGTAACAAACATGATCTTAACATTTATGACTTAGAAAACATAGAAACCAACCCTCTCATGGTTTGCTTTAGATAGATTTGTAGCTATTTTCTACTCCTAAGCGGCAAAACTGGTCCTGAGGTGTTCTGACATGCAATGGCTACACAATGCACACTTCTCTGGTTGCTCTTTCAAGAATGTGCTGGCTCAGGTTTGTTGTGACTGCTATAGTACTACAATATAATGAGAAAACTAACTTCATTATTTAAAAAAAAAAAAAAGAAAATGTTTTTTTTTTTGTTTGTTGGTCATTCTATATCGTTACTTGACTTATAAACCTACTTGAGGTTATTTTACCACCCATTTCCTCTGTTGGATAAATGTCCAAGTCATCTCTAAAACGTTCAAACAATGTTAATAGGCTACATGATTGTCTTGCCTACCATAGTAAAGTTGCTATGTTCCTACCTCCAAAATGTCATCCAGCGCTTCCTTGGTTAAGCAGGCATATGTATTCAAAAGTCTTTTCTTTTCCAGGGCATAGTTGGATTTGGCCGATTTCCAATTTGGCTCTTCAAGTATTTGAAATATTGCTGCCCCGATCGATAGATAAAAAATAATACATGAAGTTAAAAGTGGACCCTTATCAGCCATAGTAAAGTCATAACTTCAGTCTTACGGCAGCCAAGTAGCATTTAAAGGCGGCGCTCACAGGACTGCCGTACCTGCTCTCCTTTCTTCCTGGTTCACACATCGGCCTGAACAATAGCCTGTCTGCCCCCAGCCTGTTCACCCAGACAGGTTGAATGTGGCTTCAAAAGAGATTTTTGGTGTTATGATTATATTGCCCATATAATGATTGAGCTTTATATTCCGGTAGTTCTAAAATAAACGTGACATTAAGATTTTGCTTTTCTTGTTTTAAATCATCTGCTTATATTGAACCCATATGGCAAAAAGCACTTCTAGTTCCGACAGATTGTTTAGAGGTATGTTTGTACAAATTGAGCAGAAATGTGCTTTTACATGCAGATGACATTTACTGGACAAGTGTTTTCAGCGGCCAAATGTTGGATATTTTTCACATATTTTGGATATACTTGCAGATTCTGTAAACAGTGCATAGGAAAAATATTTAGCAATTTCTAGTGTCCAAAATATGTTTCGAATTAATGCCATCGACATTTACTAATGCACTTTTGTCCTTTTTGCACATTTTAAGCATATTTTTAAACATATTCTGAAGTATTTTTTGCTGTATGGACATTAATTATTCAATTTGTTCTCAAGTTATCATTGAATGCTTTCAGACTTTCCGCCAAATTTAAACCAGAAAACACGTGAAATTATCTCAATTTTTCTTGAATGTGTACATGTGCGTGCGTCCGTGTGTGGGGTTTGACAGTTGCTCTTATCTTTGCGCACGGGGACACAGAAGGCTAACCCAGTAAAGTTAATCTGCACACTGGGTGGATCCTGGCTGCTTAGTATGATAATAAAGAGAGGTGTTGTCTTCACTGTGAAAACTGAATTTAAGCTCGCATTTATATTGGCCTACAGTCCTATAGTTTTGTTATCTATCTATCTATCTATCTATCTATCTATCTATCTATCTATCTATCTATCTATCTATCAGAGAGATGTCTAATCCTGGCCACTGGGTTGTCACTAACAGACAGATGCTCCAGCTGTAGCAGCTGTTTAGTCTCTCTGCAGTCTGGGAGGACTGAGCTCTGATTCATCCTTTGGGATTTCAGGCTGTTTTTCAGGAGGTATCACATATATGGAGCCATAGTTAAAAAATGTAAAGCTCCCTTGATACTCAAAGCTAGCAGGCTATCCCGAACCATCCTTTTCAAGGTGTGTGAAACATGTTTAGGGCCTTTGTAATGTATGTATTCTACTTGTGGCCGGCCGCAGTGCAGATGTAGCCTAAAGGTGGCCTAGTTGTACAAAGGCTTCTTTGACCGCACATTCCAGTGATGCCAAGTACTCAGGTGATTATTAGCCAGCATAGCAGGGAAGCTGCACCTGTTTACATATAGCTTGGGCTACACCATAGAAAACAACCCCCTAAGGAGTTAAACAGCATCCTGACTACAGGCTGCTTGTGCTGTAAATTCACCCTCCCAATGTTGAGGGGCCACGCGTTACGTTACTCCGTAAAAATTACTTCCCAGGAACGAGTAGTGTAACAAATTGCAATTTCAACCTCAGTAACGGTCTTATCGGTTACTAACTAATACATTTTACGTTTATCATCACGTTCTATATCAAATTGAAGTTGAATTATCAAAAAAAAAAACCGCATCCCACCTCCATTCGTCGATTCGTTTTCAGCAAAATTATCCAATCACATTGAAACTAGCTTAGATGTGAAAATGGCGGAAAAGTTGACGGAAGTATCCCCACGACTTTGATTTATCGAATGAAAGGATGACAAGAATATTGGACATCAACGTTATTTGTTTTCCCTGATCATTCAACGAAGATGTAATTTAGTTTTTTAAGGTAAAAGAAGATGCAACTGACATATTTATTTATTGGGGGGGGCGTAAATGGAAAGTAATATAACGAGTTGTGTGTCAGGAATTACCGGTCCCTAAAGGTAGTAGCGTTACTTTTGAAACGAGTAACGAGTAATCCATTACGGCGTTTGAGTAACGAGCCCAACACCGATCTGCTCTCCACCCATCACTACTTACTGCTTCGTCATTGCGGCCGCGTCACTATCTCTGTGGAAACCTTACATCGACAGTCTCCAACTTGTGAAGGGAAACACCGGAATTATGGGCCCGGAGTTGGGGCAGAAGCAAACATGACACATCTGCCTGCTCAGGTAAGACTCATCTACCCAGTTAGTGTTGTTTTTGTTTCCGACCAATTCCGGCGAGGTTTCGTTTCCCGTTTTCCGACAACAACCGCAGTGCGTTCAGAGTTCAGCACTGCACTGTAGTCTCCTTTTAGAAGGATTATGTCAAACACGACGAGGTCAGGGATATTTTTGGTCCGAGTGAGGAAATTAGGAACGGCACTGCAAAGTGTAGGATACTGGTAGATAACCACATGACAAAAGGACCAAAAAATGGTTAACTGTAAGGGTCAGCTTTTGAGCCTGCGAGCCCAAAATATTTAATTTTCAGGCCAAAGATACAGAATGTACAGAAACAACAAAACATAATAGAAGATATACAGCAAGCTCAATTGGATTGTGTAAAACTGGTAACGTTAGGCCTAATATATACTGATATACTTACAAAAAAAGAAGTAGAAACATCAGTGACAATCCTTTGGTAATTTAATGTACAATTCTGTAGACCTGCAACCTTTTGGACAAGTGTTTTTGGCCCTGTCATGGTGGTCTTTTGACTTGACTGGAGGAGGGGAGACTATAATTATTGGGCCTGAGCTTTGTTTTCACCACTTCATTACTCTTGTAAGGATGTCAGAACCAGTTATGTGATAAATTGACAGTTACCATTTTATTAGTCAACAATACATACATACTGCAATCATCAAGACATTTATTGTGCAAAATATCAGTACAACTGCATTCTGTCTTTCTCTCTCAGTCTGCCTGTGTCTGTCTTTGTTGTCACTTTTTTTTTATTTGATTACCCATGTACCATGTGTCCTATTACTCATGAAAATATTTATTTTACTGAACTGACTCTCTTTTCCGGACCTGGCCACCTTGTCTGGGATTGACTATGCTTTGCAAAATGGCCTTCTATGTGGATATCTGGTGAGTATCAAATACCATTTTAGTTGTATGAAAATTGCCACTCTTAAGCGTGAATAAGGCATTTGAGCTATTATCGTGATGTTTAAATGGGGTGATTGCATTCAAGGGTTGTCAGCAGTGTTGCATTGCTGTCAAGCTTGCTGGAATCATTTCATTTCATCAAATGCATTTATGTACAAATGATGTTGCCCTAGTGCATTAGTGATAATTAGACGTTACAACTGATAACACATACAGATCATATTACTCAAATGTAAACTTGAATGTCAGAAAGATTGAACAGTCATGCTCTCAGCTGCAGATAAGCATTTCATTTATATTTATGAAATGGCTCTTTGAAGCTATAGCTCATCAGCCTCCATAGAGACTATTAAACATTCACTCTTGATGACTCTGCTTCTGTCTACCATTCCCCCTTGGCTCCAACTGCAGTGTTTGCAGGCTTCCTCTATATCTTTTGCTTGCATGCATTCATTGTAGGTGTGGCAGTTTGCAATGCTTCCTCTATTAAAAGATATCAATGCTTCTCAATTTAGACCACACATTTGTAAAACAAAATACTATACCGTTTCTAAAGTTCAAACAGATGGGACACACTATAGTTACCCACTACAGGAACAGAATTAGTAGCGCCTTGTGTAATGAGGACTAAGGGCTGAAGTCATGGTACTCTGGTTTTTCGAAGCTGGTGGTGCCCACACCAGAGTAGGTTTGGGAGGGGTAGTGGGACTATGTCAGCCTGAGGCCTTTGGACACTAAGACATCTTTATCTCCCCCGAACACTTGCTGTCCCAGCATGCATTACGGCTCTGCGTTGTAGTAGAGCAGCAGTAGAGCAGTCAGGGATTCCCTCTGTCTCATGACAAATATATATGTTGATAGGCAACATGTGGATATTTCTTACAAATGAATTGATTCACTATAGAATAAGATTGAAAGCATGTATTCTGTAATTTACACGAAGACTGTGCAGAGATGTGAAAAGTCTTATGATAGTGTAATGGTTAATATGTTTTAGAGTATGTTAGGGAAATTAAATGTTGGCCAATTGTATACTTATAGTTTATACTTTCCACCAGGTGGCAGTATAAACCAAGACAACGGTGGCATTTACAGCAGTACCAGATTATCGAAGTGTGTTCTATGCACTTGTAGGGTATAGAAGAGTACACAGCAATCTGTCTGACATGCTCTGAGGCCCTGGCTTTGGTACAGCTTTGAACTGCTGATAATCCATGACTAAAAATGTTAATAAATAATATTTTCCTTCGACTGAAATGTAATGCAGGACAGATTTTCTCTGGAAAAGTGTCTGACCCTCTATGTTTATTTCCCTTCAAAGAAACATTGTGCTGTGCAGTGTAAAGTGTCTGAGATGAGAGGATCCCAGCTTGGCTTAACAGGGGAGGGGCAATAGAGCTCAATATCTGCTTGGAGGAAGGGGCAGAAACATGGAACATTCCTGCTTCATAAATTCTTCATAGCATAATGGTGCATGAATATTGATGCGCTGTTACCATCTATTCCTTGGGTGCTCTTGAGAGCTTAGCTCCTGAGCACAAATAAAGCCCCTGAAAGCATACTTCCATCATATGGACTCTTCTGTTATTCATATTGAAAGTGTTTTCAAAGCTGCACATGTTGTTTTACATAAGACAGGAAGGAATGGAAGGCAGTGCAATGTATGATGTGTGCCCAGATGCAGCAGTGAAGAGAGCAGCGTCAAAGGGAGATGAATTGGGTGGGAGGGGTATGGAACATTATGTAATTGCTCAGTGATGGAGCCAGAGAGGGATGAAGATGTTCAAAACAAACGTACCCCATGCACTCCACTGGAGTGATGCACTGCCGCCCATGTGTGTTGAGAGAGAGAGAGCAAAGAGGAAACAGAAAGAGGACACAAAGCATGCGTGTGTTGACTTTGGGTGTGTTGACTTTGTGTGTGTGTGTGTGTGTGTGGGGTGGGGGGGGTCTCAAAGTCTGTGGTTCCAGTCTGTCACTGTCTCTAGGGACTGTGGGTCTGTGAGTGCTGCTCCTCCTCTCCTCCCCTCTCTACTTTCTCTCTCCTCCCTCTGTTCTCCTTCCTCCCTCTCCAGGGTCCAGCTCAACACCTGCTCCTTGCAGTAGGCACAGGGCAGGGCAGGGCAGGGGTTCCTAGGCAACTGGAGGCGATGTGTATAGTTCATACAGTCTTTGTCTCTGTCTCAATCCAAAAAATGGGAGCAAATCAGACCAAATACCCACAATATCCACTCCTACTCATTCTGTTTGTACCTGGCTGGGCTTAACTGGATCTCTTGTCGTTGTGTCATCCTGCGGTGAACACCACTCGTGTTGAACACTCTGTAGTGCAACTGATGTGTCGTCACAGCGCTCTGTGATCAAAGTCTGTAGGAAAAATAATTATTGATTGCGACTGTGATAGAACGATGTTTTCCATTTCCTCTTCCTTGACCTCTCCCTTGTCCTTCCATACGTAGTCCAAGCTTCATGGCAGTATAATTTGTTGTTACCCCCCCACTCCACCCCTGCCCTCCTCCTCCACCTCTCTATGAGCCGTATGGCACTAATGGGGTCAGCCAGATGGGTGGAGACCATGTCAGGTTTCCATAAAGAAAGCTTGTGTGTGTGTGTGTGTGTGTGTGTGTGTGTGTGTGCGCGCATGTGTGTGGCTGGAGG